>WYDI02010216.1:0-10849 GCA_009867235.2 Psittacus erithacus | reverse complement strand
TCGACCTTCAGCAGCCCCACAACAGAAGGATCCTCTGAGAGCCCAGGCAAGGTGGACAGCTGCTCAATTTCCTCTGTATCGTTCCAATAGTTCACAACACTGAACTAACAGAGAAATACAAAATGCTGGGTTTCCTATTGGCCTAGATTCTGAGCTGTAGTGAGGAGCTTGCTAAGAAGAAATTTCTTTTGGAGTTGGGCTGTTGAATCTCTGACACATATGTAGGTCATGAATGTTAGTGCTGGGTATATTATTCTGATTTTCTGTGCAAGAAAGGTTTCTTTTATATAATCCTTATTTAAGTCTATATTTCATTTATTCCAGCCTATACTTTTCTGCTGCTATATTGAGAACTCTAGCCATTTCTGTGCTATAATTATGCAATAGTTTTGGGTGTTTTCTACTGTTGTTAACAACCACAGAAATGAGATGGTAAAATCAAATTAAAGGTGGGAAAGAAATGAAACAAATCAGAAAATTGTGATCGGTAAGGTTCACCACAAAATAATTGCACTTCAGAGTATCTTCCTTCTGCTAATAGGAGCTTTATCTTGTTCTAGCTTAAATTTCTTCTTGTATGTTGGTCTACAGCTTTTATCCCATTTTCAGGCTTGCATACTAAATAGAACTTTCATCAGTAGCTCTTAATTGTCCAGAGGATCCATAAATGAAAAACTTCCCAGTGGAAAAACAGAGTTCGTTTAGCAATTTGTGCACATCTTCGATTTCAGGTGACTATATTTGCATATAATATAGGTATATTTTGCCCCTACTTTCATATACCTAGGTATCTGGAGTACTCTGTGCACATATTCTCCTTTGGTGATTCTGTTACTTCTGTGGAAATCAGTATAGAGGCAGTGAACAGCATCAGTTTGCACAAGAATTGTATGGTTAATATATTCGTTAGTCATGTAGTCAGAGGTACAAAATCTTCAAATGCCATATTCTGAAAACATTGAATTTTTTCTCTGACCTCTGATAGCAAAAAGCATGTAGTGTTTGAAGATAGTCAGATGTTATAATTTTTCTTGTTTCTTAGAACCCTTTCTGTGGTTTTGTACGCAGCACAGATAGCCAGGTAGGGGCTTCATGACTGTCTTATAAATTATCTCTCGATGTTAAGGAAAGAGTGCAGGCTGCAAAAGGCAGATTGATTTTTGCATTCTAGAACAAAACCTGAGGTAAGGGGCTTTTTTATTGGTAAAAGGTATCATTTATGTCCTACCATTATGCTCCATGAGAAGCATTAAATATGTATCCCAATTTGAGCTATTTTTCAGAAAATATCTGACAGTTGGTTTTAAAACACTTAATAACTGCAGTGGGACAAGTGCAGGGATGAATGCGTGTATTTGACTTTTTTTTTGTCTATCTATCTGAAGTCTAGCTTTCAGCAACATGCCTGGGAAATCTAAATTTTGCAGGTTTTTGTTCAGAAAACAAGTTCTCTAGTATAACAAATGGCTTAGAGCTTTGAGCAGATTTGGTCTATGGGGCAACCCTGATCCATGCCACTTGATAAGTTGCTTATTTGTGTAATGCCCTCATTTTATTCTGATCAGGTAGGATCCTGCAAGAAGTGTGGAGAGCCATGTCAGATGTCAAGGGTTCCTACCAGGTATGTAGAGGATGCAGTTGTGGTGAGGTGAGAGGATGGCTGTCTTTCTGCTAAGTATCAACACTGCCTTTCTCTTGGCCTCAATAAATATTATTAGTTTTCACTCATGCTTTGTGTACCCTGTTTATACTAATGACAAGAAAACTTTGGGCAGAGGAACTGTTCATACAGCTTCTGCAGTAGGACACCTACATCCGTTATCAGGCTTTAGCCCCCCACATGAGCAAGTACTAAATTTGGTATAGCCTGTTTCAACCAAATCCAAATTTGTTTTTCTGACTTCACCAGTAAAACTCACAGGAAACATGAGAATGTAGCTTCAGTAGACATAAGATTTTCAGTCCATAGCAAACCTCAGGTGCTTTTTGGAGCCTTATAAGGTGTGTAAACCCAGTAATAGGAGTTTCCACTCTAACAGCTGCAGTACAAAGGTGGTGAACAGCAGTTTTTCTGAACTGTTGTTTGAAAAGTGTTGAAAAACTACTGGCTTGCATTTTTCTGCCTTGTTTTGTTTCTTCTTTTGTGGTTTTTTTGTTTGTTTGTTTTTCTTTGTATTTTTGTTGGTTGTTTGCAACTACAGAACACACTCTTCTTTTTTTTTAATTACTAGAGGTTTGGAGGATTACTGCAACGTTTTTTTCCAAATTTGTTTGAATAAAAGAAATTTTATTTTTTAAAAATATTTTTTTTTTTTTTTTTTTTTTTTTTTTAGGTACTTCTTGTGTACTTTGTCCTTGGCATATTTTTGAATGCATTACTAAGCAAAACTTGTGCTGAGCTTTGCATTCCCCAAGTTTGTTATACAGGTAGACAAAGTCTGTGTGTGAATTTATTTTATTTATGAAAAAGAATATCAAGTAAAACTAGATATTATTTGTCCAAATGCCATTTAGAAACCTTATCTTTTAAAATAGAATTGAAAGAACAGTACATAAACCCCATCTAACAGTGTAATAAACTTTCTTGCATATCAAGTCTATATTGAATTATCTCGAGATTATCATCAAGATGTATTGAACCAAGTGGTAAATATTGATAGAGTCAAGGCCGAGATTAATATTTACCTCAAGGGTCAATAAATTTTGATGTTGACTGAAATGTGAAGTCAATATATGTATTGTTAATACATTCTTGAAAGTATTCAGCAGAAATATCTATAAATCTGTTCTATGACCCTAGAGATCCCAAGGGACACCTTTTTTCCAGCTAATACTTCAAAGGAAAAATAAGAAATGTAAGAAAGTGACCCAGTTTTAATTAGGCAAATGCATATGTTTACACGTTCACTCCATATCTGACAGATCAGTATGCGTGGAGCAAGAACTTTCTTAAAGGTTGACACAAACATATACAATATCTCTGTGAACCTCTAAGGGATCACAGACTTCCCCTCCCCACTTTGGCTTCAAGTATAATGTGTGATTATTTGACTATGCTTTATGTAGCATAGTATAAATAAAAAAGAATTTATAAAAAAATAAAAATTCAAGGATCCCCATCCTCCTTCCCAAATAGTATATAATACTGTCTCTAGAAAGTGAAGAACGGGACTGGTTTATATCATATTTCTCAGTATACTATTGGCAGTTGAACAAGCACTACAGCAATGAGCATTATGGCAGAACTACTATAGATGTTACTCTTGCCAAACTCTGATACAGCCAATCCAAAGCACAAATACAGGTTGGGCAAAGGCTGAATTGATAGCAGCCCTGAGGAGAAGGGCTTAGGTATTGGTTGATGACAAGCTTAACCATATGCTGGGCTGCCTCAAAAAGAGCGTGGCCAGTGAGTTGAAGGGGGTGATTTTCACCATCTGCTCTGCTCTTTTGAGAACCCCACCTGCAGTACTGCATCCAGCTCTGGGATCCCCAACACAAGAGACATGTGGAACTGTTCACACGAGTCCTGAGGAGGGCCATGAAGGTGCTCAGAGGACTGGAGCACCTCTCATGTGAAAACAAGATGAGAGAGTTGGGCTTGTTCAGCCTGGAAAAGAGAAGGCTCAGGGGAGACCTTAGAGCATCTTCCAGCACCTAAAAGGGGCTAAAAGAAATCTGGAAAAGTACTTTTTGTGAGGGAAAGTAGTGACAGGACAAGGGGGAATGGATTTAAGCTGACAGTGGGTATATTTATATTAGACATTAGGAAGAAATTCTTCACTGTGAGGGTGGTGAGATGCTGGCACAGGTTGTCCAGAAAAGTTGTGGCTGCTCTATTCCTGGAAGTGTTCAAGGCCAGGTTGGATGGGGCTCTGAGCACTCTGGTCTAGTGGGAGGTGTGTTCCTGCCTGTGACAGGGGTGTTGGAACTAGATGATCTTTAAGGTTCTTTCCAACTCAAGCTATTCTATTATATTATATTCATTTGGAGAAAGAAATGCAGAACAACTACCCCTTTCCTTCCCATCTGTAGAATGAATTGGCAAGTCTGAGTTTTGCTGAGTTCACTTGTGTGTGAGATCCTTTGTGTGACATTTTCCTCCCATGCATCTGTTTTTTTGTTACTAAACTAAACAAAAATATCACCTTTCTTAAAAGATGTTCTATCTTCTGTTGGAAATAGGCATCTGTCTTATGCATGGCTTTGGAAAAATCCCAATCTGTTACACAGAATGGTTGATTTATTTCTGTACTCACAGCTTTGATCAAGATGCGGTACAAAGAAAACTTAGCTATATCTTAGAAAATGTTTCTTAACTGAGGTTGAAGATAATAATTGAAAGAAACTGATGTTAATTTTTTGCTGACTAAACTGTCTAGTTCTTGCAAATCATATGCTTTGTTTATCAATAGAATTTGATAGCTGCAGTGTGCACGTACAAGTGAAGAGTGAAAACTCAGCTTTGGCTTTGAGTTACCCCATCTCCAGGGTTAAGTCTGACACAAATGCTATTTTAATGAACACTTTGTATCTAGTACAGTTTCATTTGAATGAGCAATGTAGCTGTGTTATTACAACATTGCTGAACATTCCTGCAATTTCCATCTCTCATTAAAGTAATAAAATGTAGTGATAAACTGTTGCTAAGGATAGAGGTTGGCTGAGAATGAGATACTCATTTAGCAGTTCAGGAGTTATGCTGCCCTGGAATGGCGCCATGTTCCTTGCAAAAGAAAGAAGAATAGGCAAAAGAAACCTGTGAATTTTGCTTATGCAGTGTGCTAGAAGTAACATGAGAAATGAGTGCAGTTCAAAGACTCAGTAGGAGATGAAGCCTAGCCTACTTCAGCACAGTGAAGAGCTAGAAAATATTCAACAGTAGTCTCGTTACGATTTTGATTTGTTGGTATAAGTCTTCTTAAAATCGATTGCAACATGGCTGGAATTCCTCTTTTTTAGTTTGTTGTGGGTTTTTTTTAAGAATCTTTTGCTTTCTTTTCATGTGTTGTCATTTGTTTCCTACTTAATGTGTGCTGTCACATTAACAGTTAAAAGAAACTCTTTTGAAGATGAGACTGTCTTGAGCTATGCAGACAAACCTTCTTCTATTAAAACACCGAAGGATTTCTGTGCATACTTAACTGGAGACATCAGTTAGAAACAGAATTGTTATTTCCTCTTATTCTTTTATGTGTGCACAGTTACTTTCTGGAGTTTCAAGTGCAGAACTAAGAATTTGTCGAAAATATTAGACCAGTAGGAGCGAAGTCAAACCTATTTGAGTGATGTATGTTAATCTCCTATTCCTACGCTGAAGTTGTCTGGTTGTCAGTTACCATTCCTAAGACACAAAGTTTGGTAACCAAAGAACTTAATGGCACAAGCTGAACTTCACCTGTTTTACAGAGGCTGTACAGCTGTTTGATCCCTAGATTTGTGATGGTGAGCAACCTGTTTAAGGTTTCTGTGGTTATAAGAAGTTGCTGAATGTAAATCACACTGTCATGTTGTAAGGGTTTAATTGGAGTCAAAGTAATAATATTTCACAAGAATATAAGATAAAGCAACATATGAATATACAAGGCAACTTTTTTATCTTGTTCTTGTTGGATAAAATCCTGCAGGCTTTGCTTTCAGAGTTCATTATATTATTCAAGGTAGAGAGTGGACCTGAGCTGCTCACAAACAGCCTGTTCAAATACATGCCTCCTACAACAAATGACCCCTCTTCCTTCCATGTAAACAACTGATTTTAAGGACTTGCGTGTTTTTTTAACTTTCTGATTTCTTGATGTCTGCCTGTCATTTGACTGATGGCAAAATAAATCAGTCAGCAACTTCTGTCCATTGTGCCCATTTCAAAGACTGGGGTATGAATTCCAGCAGCCTTTGAATATGCATTATCAAGCTGTAAGGTTTATATGGCTTTGAAGAGTAAGATGTTAACAAAACTTCAATTTCAACAGATACATCTTTACTTAAATGAGATTCTGGTTTTTGTTTTGTTCTAGTTCTTTTAACAGCTAGATTGATGCTTTCCTTAGGCTAACTTTGGTAGTGTGTTTTCAGCTCATTTATAAAGGGAAGATGAAAAGTTTGCATCTTGAAAGAAATTACCTTCCTAATTTTCAGGTGATGGAACTGTTGATATAACTTGTCCAGCAGCTACCTTTTCCAGCCAAGCTAATAGATCCACAGGACAATTATCCTAGCTGACTGACTTCTCCATGAGAGAAATCATGGGGAGATACTGAGACACCTTTATGACGATTAGCAGTCTTCCAAAGTCTTAACCTAGTGCAGATACTGCTTTCCATGGGTGAAGTCTGGTTATTTTCTGGTTTCAGATGTTTCTGTCTTTGAAACCTAAGCAGTTCTTTTGTGAAAAATTGAAACTACAGAGAAGCCACCAGACTATCTGTCAAATATTGTTTGTAAGGTGTTTCCCTTTCTGTAAGTGACAAAGTTCAGGAAAAAATTCTAGATGAAGAAAAAAACCAAAAGCTTTTATTGAAGGCCTTGAGATGCTATCTCTGGTATTGGCTTGAAGGAAAAGAACAAAATCAGGTCCTAATAATATGAAGATGGAATGCTACCTCTATGTTTTATCAATCTTAATGCAGTCTTTTTTATTACTATTTACATTTAAATAATGAGGAATTATACTGAATTTTTGCTACTTATTTTAGACTGGCTAGGCAAGTTTCGACTTTCTACAGGTGTGGTGTTGTTGTGAAATGGTTGTGTGCATGAACAAATGTATGTATTTTGATTGAGGATGAGGAGGAAGAGAACAGCATGCATGCAAAAATATCTTGCATCTGCACCTGACACAGTAAATATGATCTATTAGTGTTCAGTTTTTGGTAATCTAATTTTTCCTTCTAGTGAATCAAAAGCACACTAGAAATTGTTTGTGTGGAGCTTCTTAGGACATATCTGGACAGGGAGATTTTGTGGAGAAATAGTAGATAGCATTTGAATAATTTTCTTAATTTCTCCTTTTCTTGTGTTGGTATTTTACTTTCCTCAAAACTTTTTCTAATCAGTCTTGCTTAATGTCCTAAAAAGGCTTGCAATGTTCTTGCAATTACCAGTAATCTGTGAGACTGATCAGTTCATCAGGGAAAAGGATCCCCTGCTTTAACAATTCTTCGGTTTTTGCTATGTCAATAATCTCCTCTGTATACTTACACATAGTAGATTTATGCTATTCAGCTTCCTTGTCTATTACAATGCTTCTACAGAAGTAGGGGTAAGGTTTGCTGTAGCTGCCTGATGTGCCAGAGAAACCATCTTCCCCTTTTTTCAAAACCAGAAAATATCTATGATGTTCTAAAAGTATTAAGATATGTGGTCATTTTGTTCTTTTAGAAAATAATTTAAGTTGGAGGTAACCCTCTGTTAAATGTAGGGCCAGCTCATATGAGGTTGCCCAGGACCCTTTCCAAGTGAGGTTATGGAATGTCCATCCTTAGAGATGTTCAGACCTCTTTAGCAGCTTGTTCTAATATTTGACATGTCTCATTACAAAAAATTTCCTAGTATTCAATTAGCATTTCCCTTTGGAACTTGTGGATATAGCTTATCACTATGCATCTTCAAGGCCAGTCTGACTTGGTCTTCATTAGATACTATCATTAGATACTTTTGCACAGATGAGTTTCATTAGCAGGGGCTGAGAACTTTGAAATGATATCTAGGATCTTGCAGCTGGGAGGAAAGATATGGAGAGAAAATATATGCATAAAAAAGGATTTCTTGAACTTCCGTAGCTCAAGCTATCTGTGACTTTTAAAAGTTTTTGTAAGCTGATAAATGTAAATGCAGACACATACCACACATGTATATCTTATTCCAAGACCCTGAGAATGGAGTATGTGATCTTGAGGTTAATTGCAAAACTTTTGGGACACTGTGGAATGACATGTGGTTTTTCTTCATGTAATAGCATCCTTTGCCTTTTTCAGAGTTTTATAGTGTATTTTGGGAATTATGACACAGCAGTTGAGAGAAATAGGTCAGAGGTTACTCATGGGCATTGGAATGTCTGTCTGGTCTGAATGCCGCAAAGTCCTGCTTTAATAAATCTGTGTTCACTTCCATGAAACACTGGTGTAAGATTTAGCTTTTAAGTTATTAGTATCCACAAAAACTTGAACCATATGCTTTAGGATTGTTAAGTGTTATTACATGCTATTACTGTTATTAAAATGTTATTAAAAACTGTAAGAGTTGCACTTGGTTGGAACACAAGACATGAATTTAATTCATGATTTAACTACCCCCCCAAAAAAACCCAGCTATAACTTTAATGCTGTTTCAAATTTAAAGGATTGATGCACTAAACTTTTATCCACTGGAATTAGTCAATTAATATAATTTATTCCTTTAAAGACCAAATATAGCAACAGTCTTTACTGGTTTTGAATTCAAAAGAGTCACCATATAATTAAGTAAGATGTTTTATAAGGTGACTGCTTTCAGTACCCTGGAATAGCAACACTATTCCACATTAAACAGTTGAAATTAAGAAAGAGAAAATAATGCATTGCATCCATCCAGAGAGGAAAAAAAAAAAGTAGAAAAATGGAAATAAATGTTATGGAGACTGGAGAAATTTTTGTAATTACATCAAGAGAAAGTTTTAGTTTGAGTAGTAAAGGAGGTACTGCAGAGCTGAATAAATTTTCAAAGCATTTTTGGTTTGTTTTCATTTATGATGCATTGCTTTTTAAATAGTTGTTTGGTTTGGGTTTTTTTTTAACCCGGTCTGAATTTCATACTGTTACTGTGCAATTCATAACTCAAGCTCATAGGTTTTAATGACATGTAATGGTCTTTTTATTTCCATTTCACATCAATCCTAGCAAAAAAAAAAATCCAACAGCTACCTAAAGCTGGTCCTTGTCCTGCATCTTCTTTTACAGTAACAAGATTCATACATGCCTGTTTCTAGAGACAATGGTTCCCAAGGTGAATCTCAATACTGTCTTCTAGAAAGTTATTTTTACTAGTTCCCAAAGACAGGCATTACTGATATTATTGCGTCCAGAAGAGCCAGATAGTATTAAATGCCTCTGGAAGCCATAGTGAAATTAAAGAACATAAGCAACGTTTTCATAACAGATGTAACTGTATAAACTACTAATGCAATGTATACCCTGAGGTAATATAGTCTTGGAATGACCAGTAGAAGCTTTTCATACCATTTGAAAGACAGGGGCAGCCAAAACTAATCTCAGTGACAGCATGAATCTTTCAGTGGCGTTCAAATGGATCAAGATGTCTCTATTGCTCAAGTCTGTCTCTAAAATAAGGTCAGCAAAGCATTTTGAAAGTGTCCTATTGGTTGTTGCTTTCCGAGAAGCAATAACTGCAGAATTTGCAGTCATATTGTGTGTTGCGCAATATGGCAGTATTTAGCTGCAGATTGGTCTTTAGCAGAAAGAAGAAAAGAGCATGAAAGGGCTACAGAAATAAGGGTGTTCTGGAAACTAAAACATTATTTTGGTGTTGATGTACAAATAAGCTAATCAACAAAACAGTTGTGCTGTTTGAGTCCTGGAGTCTATTTCAGTTGAGGTGATCCAGAAAGTACAATTGAGAGCATGAGGTCATTTCTACAAGTCTTTAAGACTGTTTCCTTATTGCACCAACTGGATTCAATTTTTTATATTTTTTCTTAATGTGATGATTCAGGATAGATAAACATTATTTGCAAACTATACTTCAGTATAAATACTGAAATATTTTATGAGCTATTTCTCTGATAGTATCACAGGTGTTTCTTTTTTTAGTAATTTGTTCTGATATAGGGAGTTCTATAACGTTAGCGTGCAATGAATATGCAGAGAGCTACATGTGTAGTACTATTGTCAGTCTACTGCAGTATTAACATTTTCTTTAATATTGTTTTCTCTGATTCAGGCCTATAGAAAAGAAAAACTGTCATAGAACTAAGGAGTTATTTTCACTTATTTTTAAAAGCTTAGTCTTTTAAGTACAAGTACCAAGAGGAATTAAACAGTCCATTGTGATAATTCAACATTTTTGGTATGTTGCAGTGTCCCCAGTGCTCTTCAATATGCTAGTTTAAATCCCAAGCCCAACCCAGGCTTAATGGTCAGTGAAAAATGCTCTCAATGCACCATTATAGTAATCTCTCAGTAGAAGTCACATTGCAATTTCTAAAGACTACTGGTTAAATAAGTCCTGATAATTTACAAAGAGAACCCAGGGCTAAACCAAACTTAACTGTAAGCATTTTAGCTTTATATGTTTATGCCAGGCAAAATCTTGGAGCAGAGTCTCCTGGAAAGCATGCTAAGGTACATGAAAAACAACAAGGTCCTTTACGGGAGCCAACATGGCTTCACTGAGGCGAAATCCTGCCTGGCCAATTTGGTGGCCTTCTATGATAGGGCTACAGAACTGATAGACAGTGGTAGAGCAGCTGATGTCATCTACCTGGATTTGTGCAAAGCATGCGACACTGTCCCACACGACATCCTTGTCTCTAAATTGGAGAGACACCAATTTGATAGGTGGACCACTCTGTGGACAAAGAACTGGCTGGATGGCCGCACACAAAGTGTTGTCATCAATGGCTCAATGTCCAGCTGAAGACCAGTAACGAGTGGTGTCCCTCAGGGATCGGTGTTGGGACTGGTCTTGTTCAACATCTTTGTTGGTGACATGGACAGTGGGATTGGGTGCACCCTCAGCAAGTTTGCTGATGACACCAAGCTCTGTGGTTCGGTTGGTCTCTGGAGGGAAGGAATGCCATCCAGAGGCACCTTGACATGCTTGTGAGGTGGGCTGATGCCAACCTTATGAAGTTTAA
>WYDI02010215.1:0-38963 GCA_009867235.2 Psittacus erithacus | reverse complement strand
GATTCAGAGCAGCCCTGTGGAGAAGGACTTGGGGGTGTTGGTCGATGAGAAACTGAACATGAGTCAGCTTCAGTGTGCTTGCAGCCCAGAAAGCCAACCGTATCCTGGGCTGCATCAAAAGGAGCGTGACCAGCAGTCGAAGGAGGTGATCCTGCCCCTCTGCTCTCATGAGACCTCACCTGTAGTATTGTACACAGTTCTGGTGTGCTTAACATAAAAAGGACATGGAACTGTTGGAACAAGTCCAGAGGAGGGCCACGAGGATCACCAAGGGGCAGGAGCACCTTGCATGTGAAGACAGGCTGAGAAAGTTGGGGCTGTTCAGCATGGAAAAGAAGGCTGCATGGAGACACAGCAGCCTTCCAGTTTCTGAAGGGGGCCTGTGAGGATGCTGGCGAGAGACTCTTCATTAGGGACTGTAGTGATAGCACAAGGGATAATGGGTTAAAACTTAAACAGGGGAAGTTTAGATTGGATATAAAGAGGAAGTTCTTTAAGGGTGGTGAGGTACTGGAATGGGTTGCCCAGGGAAGCTGTGAATGCTTCATCCCTGGTGATGTTCAAGGCCAGGTTGACAGAGCCTTGGGTAACATGGTTTAGCACGAGGTGTCCCTGCCCATGGCAAAGGGGTTGGAGCTAGATGATCTTAAGGTCCTTTCCAACCCTATGTATTATATGATTCTATGATTCTATGAGCTGCTGGCATGCTTCCTTTCCCACCTGCAAAGCACAATGAACGAGCACATAACAGAGCTCCAGTATCATCTGCAGTTTTTCAAAGGTGTGTTAATCTCCAAACCATATTAAAATGTTTCTATATGCTCAGAGGTGGATGGGGGCTTTTGCACCAAAGATGACCATATGCTAGTTTGTCCATTTGCTGCTGCAAGAGTCACTTGGCCACTTGGCCTGGTTTTTCTTACATAAAGAAATCTCAGGCTGTAAAAATGTCTGGCTCAGCAGAAGCCCAGGGTCAGGTCACGAAAGGTGCTAGTGGGCATTTAGTTTAGAAGTTCTATATTCTGAGATGATCAAATACAGATCATCACACATTTTTTAGCAGCTAGACAAAAGTGCAGTATATCAAGTTATTTGGTGTTCTGTACTTCCAGTGGTCACTCTCAAGTGGCACAGAGGCACTAGAGCAGACTTGCACAATGCCTAGCATGCACATTCTCAGACCACCAGGTGCTGCACTGTGTGTACAACAGTACGAGCCTGCACAATGCATCTCCAGCCAGTGATACAGAGTGGTCTGTGGGAGGGTGCAGCTGCAGCTCAGTGTTTGTGTGCTTGTTGTGCAACGGAAAGTGCTAAGATCAACTAGGGGGAGAGTTGTGCTGAAAGATTAGAAAGTCTTCAGAGGATGCAGGAAAGGAAACTAAGGGGAAAAGGTGACCCTACTGGCTGCAGCTTGATCCACATAAATCAAAGTCCTTTAATGAGACATTCTTGAGGTTTATTTTTTGTGTCTCTATAATACAGCAATGAGCAGAAATAGGAAAAGTTCTTCTTCCTGTGTATAAAATCAACTGCCTTCTGGGAGTCTCTTTGTCCTGGACCCTGTCAGAGGATCCAAGAAAATATGAACATGTCCAGACCTTGACTGAAAACCTAGCAGACCCTGGGAGAAGGACAGCGGTTTTGAAACACAAGGGCAATGTGAAAGCATGGATATTGCATTTTACACACATCTGCTCCCTTGGGAATCCAGCTGGCCCATGGGGTTGCTTGGAAAGGACATGGTGACATGGAGATTCTGTAAATACGTGCTGGGCCATCTCTGTACAGCTTCACACTGGTGCTGAGCCAAAACTGTTTGGTTTGGCCAGAGTAACAGAAAAGACCATCAATGTCCAGTGCCCAGGGATGTTTGTTTCTTGGCACTGCTTTAAGTGATTAATATGGGTGCAGCCACTGTGCCTCAGCTGTGTCTGGGTATAGGCAAGGGGTGGGAGGTGGGGAGAGGGAGAGTTGCTAAATTGCTCAGACTGGGGCACTGCAGAGAATAAATGAAGCAAAGAGGACCTTAATGTGTAACCACAAGGTTTAAGGTGGATGCTGAATATCTTTTGTTGAACTTTTGAGCCATATGTTGATTTTTTAATTTGTCCCTTTTTGTCTCATGCTCACCAACCAGCTTTTTCTGTAAGGGGCAATTTGCAGTTTGCTGCCCAGGGAGGCTGCTTCCACTGGATTTGCTTTTTGGGATGTGATAGTGCTCCCGGCTGATGTGGAATATTCCTAATATTATCCTTTGCCAGCCTTTTCAATATGTATATTTCTACATATATTGTTATGGAAAAGTTGTTCTGTAGATAATATTGTAAGTATCAGTAATACAACTTGCAAAAGCAATGTGGTTTGGCTAAAGAAAAAACAATTCCTGATAAAATGCTAATCTCAGGTTTTGGTTTTTTTTTTCTGGAATTGCTCTGATTTTGAAAAACAGCATAATCTAAGTTAATTCATTAATATAGTACCCTTAAATCCGGCTAGAAATAAAAACTAATAATAAAAATCTGAATTGATTGCAACTAGGTGGAATGTTAATATTCCCTCAGTGTCCAGAAAAGGAAGAAATTAGAAAAATGACCATACAGTGCATGGCAGAAAACTATGAAGAGTAGCAGTAAGCATCAAACTAAAGCAACAACAACCAGTTGCAAAATAACAGAATATCAAGTGATGCAGCAAGTCTTCTTGATTAACTAGGCAGATTGTTAACTAGGTTGTTAATTAGTGCAACCTTACACACAGGCACCTGCTCGTGTAAGATTGTTCACAGCATTCTGTGCTCTGTAATCCTGTTGAAGCTGTGAAAAGCAACAGGTGTTGAGTTTGGGTATGGTTGGCATATTAATTAGACCTGAGGAAAAAAAATCTTTAAAAAACACAGATGTTAAGTGTTTCAGTCCAAATAAGCTCCAGCAATGGTGCTGGAGCTGCATGTAAGGATAATTTATCACCATTGAATTCAAATCCATGTAACAGCAGAAGCTGCTTTTTTATAGGTCTTCATGGTCTTTATTTTTTTTTTTTTTTTAAATTTAATTTTAATATTATCCTTAACCATGGGCTGACAAGGGCTGGCTAACATTTTAATAGCAATGCTGTTATACATCATGGTATCCATACTGAAATATTTGGATAGCTGAGATGCTCAGCGGTCAGTGGGTGTCATTAGAACAGGCTTCAGACCCTTGGATGGCTGGTAACAAGTAAATGTCTATAAATATAGAAGCAGAAAAAGGGTTGGGCTAGAAAATTCATCCTTTTTTCTTTTTCTTTTTTAATTTATTTTTTATTAATTTAAACTGTAAATAAATTTAAATAAATGGAGTCTATTTACATTTATCATCCCAACTTAAGTACTGAGAAAACCTCCCCAAAATACTGCGGGCAGAAGGAAGGTATGTTTGGCCTGATTTGAAATGCTATGGGATAAACAGTGTAGAACACAAAATACAAGAATTCTAAATCTTCTCAGTGGTTAGTGACTCATAAAAGCTCTGCTGGTGTCACCCACAGAGTTAGGAATCTTGCATACAAAAAAAAAAGAGCATTTAAACAGAGCAGCTTTTAAAACTGGGATAAAAATGAAAGACCTGGAGCAGGAATGCAAAAGTAGGGGAACAGTTTAAAAGGGTGAAAAGAGAAAGGAACAAGGAAGCAGAAAAGCAAAGGGCAGAACAGCATGGTCAGACGATGAAGGAAAAGAGGAATAATTATAGGGAACAGGAAGTAATTGAGAATGCAAGTTAATGAGTACAGAGAACTTCTCAGGTGGTGAAAGGAGGCAATGAATATACAAAAATAAGGGTGTCTTTGTATCAATACGGAAGAAGAAACTGGTCTTACCTGCATGAGATGGGAACTGCGTGACGGCATTTTCCAGGGCAGGAGAACTTGGGAGAAGCTGAGTTGCAGGAGAAGGCAAGGGAGCTTGGCAGTGTGTCCCTTCTGTCATCAAGAAAAGGGGACAGGAGTCCTGGTTTCTGTGTCTCTGGTTTGTGTACGTTTCCACCTGAAGCGCACCCACACGCAAGTGAGGGATCAGGCAGCTTTTCCTGCTAAGACCTTGAAAATCAGGAATCAGGCCAAAAAAAGAATTAAAAGGCAGGAAAATAAGCCAGTGCTGATTTTTCTTTTCTTTGTCTCATGATGCTTGAGCTGCAGGATTTGGCAATATTAATGAAGTAATGCAAATCGTATAATGTTTCTTAAAACCTGTGGTATCCTTCTAATTCACATTTCATTCACGTTTGTGTGGTGTTTTGCATACTTCCTTTCTGCCTAACAGTGAATGCTTCAAGTTTAAGCAATATTTATGTGTCAATGTGTTAAGGACGAAAATAAACAGTTTCCCATATTCTTTTCAATGAGGCCCACAATATAAAAAGCCTTGAGCAAGAAACTCTATACTTTTAATAATGACTTAATCTTCTCAAAGTGCTTTAGAGGGCGGCAAGTGGAGATAATTTAACAAACTTTACGTATGTTCAGGAGCCAGCTAACTAGAATGAAAGACAGAGAAAAAAGGCTTTGTGAGATCATTGCAATTTTGCTCCACCCAGGCAGAGAAGGGGACCTGAGGCTACCATGGGGCTGTTCTGCACCACACTACGACGTGCTGCAGTGTTCTTCTGCAGTGCTGTGGCTAACTCTGTGCCGTGGCGCAGAGATACCTTTCAGCCGGCTTCAGTGATGGAAACTGGTTAGAGTGACCCTTCAGCTGCACCCCTACCTTGTTTCTTTGTCAGGCTAAGTAGTCAAGGTGGCAGGCTTGGAAGGCTTAGCTGCAATCCTGAGTGAATGGCTTCTGATAAATAAGTTAATCCTTTCAGAACTGGTTTGGGTGTCTCAGCCTGGCATATCCTCAAACCATATACACGGAAGGTTTTAATTCTGGCAAAAGCCGTAGACCTGACTCAAAACCATGCCAGCAAACTTCCTGTCTGTATGTAGGTTGGGTGTAAGTGGAGGGGACAGTGCAGACCACTCAATTCTAGAATTTGTCCCCAGTTTTCATTAAGTTTCAGAATGTTACATAAACTGTTACTTAAATTAACTTTTAATCAGTATCACCTATTTGCCCTGTTTTTATTACTGTAAGCATGGTATATTAAAAATACGCATTTGGGATGCTAATACTTTTTAAACACAGAGTGTTTTCAATCTTCTCTTTGTATTTAATCCCAAGTAGAGGCAAAGAGGTGGAAAAAAGTGAGAGTCCTAATCTTGGAAAGTATCAAAAATATAATTAATTTAGCTTTAGCAGTTCGTTTTTCTATCCAGGATTAGTGGATATGTGCCACAAATTGTTTTCTATTTGTGCCTTGCTTTCATACACCAAAAACAGGGATAAAATATTTTCCTCTGTCACGATAAATCCATTACTGTTCATAGGAAATCTGAGATATCATTGTGATGAATGCCATGAGAAACTAATTCTGGGTGCAGCATGGGCTTGCGAAGATTTGCACTAAATAGAGGAGTGGCCAGAAACTGAATAAGCAGGGCTGAACAACTGCCTTTTCTGTTAACTTTCATCCAGCCCATGCACTAAGTGAGGCAGGGATCCTGTGAAAAAAAAATACTTAGCCCTCATGTAATTATGGTCTGTGCACACAGTTACATACATCCACACAAGGAGGCAGAGCGGAAGCTGTGCAAATACAAACTAATTTTTTGCACCTCCTAGCATTTGAGTGCTTCACTTTGTAGAAAAGCTACATGTAAAAGCTTTTCCATGAGAGATGGTCTGGAGCTGCTGTACAGAAATCCTTCTAAAAGTCCATTAGTTTCCTCAAAGGTTGTCTTACTTGACATTAAATGTACACATCCAGAGATACACATATGTGTACACACAAACACATTTACACCTATAGCTGTCATGAAGTAATGTTGTGGTGAGGGGTAATATAATTCACACACAGTGAATCTAGGTTCCCCTCCACTGAGTTTCCTTCCCTCACTAAAGCATTGATCTTCGCAGCTGAGATGGATTGTGCAACAAGATCGCACATAGAGGAGTTTTGTTACTACAGTGGGAGAAGTAGCCGAGGGATCTGCAATTATGTGGATCAGGAATATAAACCTCTTACACAGGAATGCGCAGGAGATCAGCTGCATTCCTGCAGTCCAGAGCCTGTGCTAACAGCAGAGAAATGCTCTAAAGCTCCTGAATTAGAGAAGCCTTTATTGCACTCCCAGTTTTGGTTTTGCTTAGCTTGTTTACTGGTGCAGCATGGAGGTAAAACACAGATGAAAACAGCTCTGTTTACCATAACTGTGGTGTTCATGCTGAAGTCTAATTTTTATGTCAATATTTTGATGTTTTCACTGCTGAATGTTTTAGCAGGCAAAGCCAAATACTCCAGGATTACAGACCAAGTCTGGGGAGGGAAAACTACCCAGAGAGAACAGTCTTCCTTTTCTTCCTTTATGTTCTTCAAAAGATAACAGAATAAATTACAGGTGAGAAGCCCTTAAAATACTGACTTTATTAAACTGCCTAAGTATAGATTTTTCTGCCTGGAAGATTTTCTGCTTACATTTCACTTTTTGGATAGTAATTAGGGACAAAGAAATCCCGTATTGTAGTTATGCTGCCAATAAAGTTGGTTTTCTTTCTGCTAGCCGCTTGGTGGTAATTTTCAGAAGTTACTGTTCAGCTACTGTTGTTCTGCTTTGGCAGAAAATAGTGCACCCACATTTCTTGTCAAAAAGCACATTTTTATTCAGAAGAGAGAAAAAAAATGGATCCAGTTAACAAAGTTGGTAAAATAATGTAAAGGAAAAATATACAATACAGTAATTTTTCAGCATGTAGTACCTTTTAAATACATTTATACACCCTGTAACAACCACATTATATTTTATCTGCACAAATAATACACAGATTTTTAGCTTAAAGAATCTTATGATTATTTCTTTTCATTATTTGGTGTATCGTATGACAAATTCAGTCAATATATTCAGTAAGGAAACACAGTACCTACAGCGCATCAAGGCTAAGAACATTAAAAGCTATTAAAAATATATGACTGAAAAATCTCACAAAGAATAAAGTTCACTTCTTTTTCAGGGGGACAAAAGAGGTTTGTGTTCTACTGAGGTCCTCTAATACAAAATAGATATACTATACTCAGAAGGGAAGTTTCTTTGTTGGTCTTAGTGCAACACGTGAAATTTACTATCAGTTAAAACTAAACCAAGCCTGGGCATATATGCTAGAATTTAACACAGACTCTTTTGCGACAACTAACTGTGTAAAACTAACAAGTGGTTGTGTATTTCTAAATGTCTGCCTTCCTTCTCAGTTCTTTGATGTATCACTACTTTGATGAGGATACCTTCTTGAATGCCCTTGAAAAATAAACCACCAGCAGCAATATAGTCAAATAACCAAATGCATTCATCACACTCAATATAATAAGGTAATTTTTTAAATTTGGGTGCTGGTGCTGATGTTTACACAGAAAATTGGTATTTCTATGCCTGGATGCTGGTTTGAATAGCAAATATAAACAGCAATCTCAAGTTTGCATATAGCTTTTCAGTGTATTAGAAGTGATTTTAAATACAGTATAAAACAGCTTATAGGCTACTATCTCAACAGTTAATTTTAAATTTGATATCCCCATAACATTATACCTCCTTTAAGATTAGTATATTTTGAGCTATCAGTAAAAGGCACTTGTGTAAGATGAAATCTCAGCACCACTGAAGCTAAGACCAAAACTCACTGACTTCAACAGAGCCAAAAATTTTGTGTTTATAAGCTAAACTTGCTAGTTTGCTACATTGCACTAATTTGCACAGTGTACTTTACTTCCCTTAAGGATTATAGGAGACTTGATTATCAAGAGGAGCTGCTTACACTAATCCAGCCACATTGGTTATCATAGGTTTTTGATTATCTTGCACTACAGAGAAAGCATCACACATTAAAAGTATTATGTTCCATTTTCTGCACATGCTCACCCTCTTTACTGGGAGTTCACTATAACTGTCTTTTGATTTCCAGTGAGTTTGGATATGTAAGTGCAAAGTGGTATTTATTATTATGATTCATTGTTCATTTTACTTTCATTTGCTACCTGCTCATTCAGAGAACATCATCACAGTGATTCTTAGGAATAAATGTTGTTTCTATACTCTCATTCAGCCAAGTCTAAAATATAGTACTTAGATGAAAAAGATATTATCAAAATATATATTTAATCTGTAAGTTATTTCCAATCAATTTATCATCAGTTTATAGGTCCATTTTAATGCCTAAATTACTATAGTGGCAACAGCAACATATCTTCAAACTAAACATGAACTAAATCTTAACCTAAATGTTCTGAACATATTTTTAGCAATGCTATACTATAATCTGTAGTCTATACTATGCTGTTCTATGGTTTATATCTCAGAGTGCTGTATGTAAGACAGATAGCATTGTTACTAATTTACTATTAGTCAAAAAGTACTTACAGAATGGTCAAATGGGCCTTGGAGAATGATACTGTATCACTAGTACAACACAGAAAAATAAACTTGAGCAATAATGGTACATGGCTGTACATGTTAGTGTAGCTAATACTATTGCAGTTGGAATGGCAGGTCAGCAATGTATTGTCTTCTCTGATGCCCACTTTTGATTTCCTGTTTTCACAACAGGATGTTATCACTAAAGGAAGCATTTCTTTTCAGGATACTGTCCTCCCCAGAGTGGCAGTTTCTGGTGTTTAATAGACCAGAGCCAGAGTAAAGCCTGTTCCCAGGGCTTGTTGTCATCTGTATCCTTCATAGACCTGAACTAGTCTCTCTGGGTGTAGCTAATTGAAGAAGTGTTTTCATGTAGACTATCATAAATGTGGAAAGAAAGTCGAATATGGTAACCTTAACTTTAGCTCATATTCCCTGAATTTTAATTGCTCAGATAAATGGCAATTCAAATGTCATACAAAGCAAGGAATGCAAGAATCCTGAAATCCTAAAAAAAGATTAATTGTACATTTATAAGAGTGCAACCGAGTTAACTGGTAATCAGCTTTAGTGACTTCTCTTGCTTTCACAATTAGCAAGTCTGAAATAGATTTTGAGCTTCAATGAACCTCTTACTTGAATAAAATTCTGCCTCAGTCATTATCATAGATGCAATCTGAAATAGAAATAAAATGCAAAAATATTAGTATTACATAGTATTTCAGTCAAGAATAAAGTTATTTGGTGTAATTGAATACTGTTATTGTATTGTTTGAAATGTTCAACATACCGTCACCAATATCATCATAAATCTCTCCATCACTGTAAATTAGAAAAAGAAAAATAATGTATGTAAAAATTTGAGACATCAGACCATAGAATCACAGAATGATTTGGGTTGATATTGCAACTTGCATGCAGATACAAAATAGCATACTGGTATGGTGCAGACATGCTATGAAGTAATTAATTTGCTAATTAGGAAAGTACAATCGTTGTGGTAACAGTACTGTGTTGAGCAAGATGGTCACGTGAAAAGGTTTTCAGTAAAGGGTAGAGTTGGATGCATTTCTAACATGCAAGGCTTTTCTTATTGAAAGTTTTTTAATTGAGCTTTTAAGTAGCTATTCTAACAACCTCATAGAGATACTGCCATAAAACAATTAAATGCTTACTGATTTTTTTAAATGAAAACCAGACAAGATGAGTAAAAAGAATCATTATGCCCTTGAAATTCTTATTTTTTTCTGTATTTGGCAATGCCATAATGGTTTTGGAGTAGCAACTATTTAGTTAATGAATTTAGGTAATGTTGATAAATGATACATGCTCTGTGAATTTTTACAATATGTCACTTAGATACATGAATAGGCCCATGGAAGCCAGTAAGGCTATTTGTACTATAAAAAATGTGTGTGTAAGTGTTTGCAGGCCTAAATTCTAAAAGTGACATCTGATTTGATGCTGAAAGGTCTAACATAAAGCCCATTGAAGGAAATTGAAAGACTTTGTCTGGTGAGAGTTTTGAATTGGAACCTAAGTGCTGAACTCCATGCAATTATTTGGAGCAACACTGAGCCAAATCTGCTCAATCCCAATGAGAATGAAATAATATTAAACCTAAAAAAAATTGGTCTGTGTTAGTTAAACAGTTGAAAATGGCATCAATACACTTAATCCCAGTAATATACCATTCAGTAATAGATTCTAGTACTAATAATGTTCAATTTGTGTAATTTTTCATGATTTAAATCATAGTTTATGGTTAAGCAATGAGGAATGGAGCCCTGGAAAATTTCCAACATGGATGTGTGTGGCTAATTCTTGAGAAATCTAAACTCCATTAAAATAAATGAATTTGCAGGACTAGAATGCATACTAAATTAACTATGTTTCACTTTTATTTAACAAACACTTTAGAACAAAATTGAGTGTTACAACAAATTTTTTCAAATAGATAACTTTGTACTTACTTCTGAACTAAATCACTTCGCAGAACATAGCCATCTGTAAAATTGAAATATATATGTATTTAATTAAATATTCATGTTATTCCATTGCTAGCACGAGTAAAGTACAGTTTTTTTCTTTTAGCTATTTCAGACGACAAAAAATAGGTGGATAACAACGAAAAATAGGTGTATACTTGAGAAAAATTATGCTATGTCCAATTTTAGTTTTAATCATTATTTGCTTGTTTAACATAGCCTGGTGCTGTGGAGGGAGATGCCTTAGATATGGAATCAGAATACTACAGTAGCTCCAAAACCAGTTAGATGACTACTGTGCCAGGTACCTCACATATTCATAAAATCGCATTCCTCTTGTTTCGTTGCAGTAGTTTCCATTGTGTACAAAATTAGTGCTGAAATGAGGAAACTGATACAGTTTGTGTGAGATTAGGTTTTCATCTTATATTTTAGTTTCCTGGTTGCATGAGAAAGGTGTGAAATAATAGCTATTAACACAAAATAAGGTACAGTTCATGAATTATAGCACAAAAATGTGGTATAATAATAACCACATATTATTTATAATAATAAAACCCAGAAACATGTATATAGGACAAAATATCTTTCAAGGTGTATACACCAATTAATCATTAACTGTATTATATTGATTAGAGCTCTTTATATAGATAATGGAAATACCTTAGAAAAGCTGCTCACTAGTGAAATCTTTTATTACTCTGCTGCATTATAATTAAATCAGATAAAACTGCATATATTCTTCAGTATATCTAACATCTTGAAAAAAATGCTTGCTATCTTTTGTAAGATATCTACAGAAATATTTGTCAGTTGGTGCAACATGCAAGCAAAGAGCAAGCTGCAGCAGTAATTACATATTTGTAGGTAAACATTAGTATGTTGATACAAAATTAGGGCAGTGCTAAAATGAGAAATGTGGTCTTGTGTTATATTTGAAATTACTATGTAAGTTTCCTTCTTTTATTCATTAGAAGGCTTACGTGGTCACACTAAAATGTCAGGGTTTTAGTAGTTCATACACAATTCATAGGTTTTAGAATAAATTTGTGAGCCTGACTTGTAAATTTCCTTTAATTCCTGGAGGCGATACTGCTCCATGTACTTAGAAGAACCGTTATATATTATAGAAAGTATCAGTTTTTTGCTAATATTTCTTGTAGCAATCCTTCAGGTCAGTCCAGCTGAGTATCCAGATCTTACAGTTTTACCTTAAGGAATTTTTCTGATGCACAAGACATGAAAGTCTCTTAAGTCTCTCTTTCTCTTTTTTTTTTTTTCTTTTAATATAAATGCACAGTAATGTCCAGATAATCTCATATTTTGTGTTAAGCCTTTTTCACATCCAAGCTCTAATTTTGTTATAACTGAAATTGCACTTTTCAAGATATTTACTAGTAGAGAAAACCTTCCCTTGCAAATTGGCATCAGTCACAATGAGCTAGTACTGTTCCAGAAAGTTGTCATATTGGCAGAGTCTTTGAATGGCCAATGTGAAATGATTCCTGTATGGAATATTGAAAAAATTGTCTGGCAAGACTAATATCCCCAATAGTCCTGGAAATTGTAATAAATAACTAATTCTTATATACTGCTTTTCTTCATAAAGAAATATTTGCATAATTCATTTTAACTTGGTGTATTTCCACCTTAAAATAGGTAGATATCAGAGAGTGCTATAAATCTCAAATGTAAGTAAGGGTGGTTTTTTTTCCAGAATATGCTATATCTAAAGTAGATCAGCAATTTGCTATGTGAAGGCCATAATGCATTAATGACATTGCCTTTTAAAGAAAACCTGTGTCTTGTGCTAGACCTCAAGGTTGCCTAAAAAGACATTAATTCTATGTGATCATGTTTTATCTGGCACTGATCTGCATTACCTTCTGTTTAAGATTGGACACCTAGCCAGGATGAAGCTACAGATGAAGTGTTCTTCAAACAACTGGGACAAGTTTCATGATCGTTTGCCCTTGTTCTCGTGGGAGAATTCAACCTACCAGATGTCTACTGGAAGTGGAACACAGCAGAGAAGAAACAATCCAGGAGGTTCTTGGGGAGTGTGGAAGATAAATTCCTGGCTCAGCAGGTAAGTGAGCCAGCTAGGGGAAATGCCTGGCTAGATTTGCTCTTCCAAACAGAGAAGAACTGGTGAGTGATGATTGCAGCCATCTTGGGCGAAGCGATCCCAAAATGATTGAATTTTCAGTTCTTGGAGAAGTCTGGAAGAAGGTCAGCAAAATCTCCACCTTAGACTTCCAGAGGGCTGACTTCAGCCTATTTAGAACACTGGTTGGCAGAATTCCCTGGGAAACATTACTGAAGAACAAAGAGGTCCAGGAAGGCTGGACACTCTTCAAGAATGAAATCCTTAAGGTGCAGGAGTAGGCAGTCCCTATGCGCCAGAAATCAAACTGCTGGAGAAGAGACAAGCCTGGCTGAACACGGAGATATTGCTGGAACTCAGGGTAAAAAAGAGAATCTATCACCTGTGGAAGAAGGGACTGTCACCCCATGAAAAGTACAAGGATGTTGTTAGGTTATGTAGAGAGGAAGTTAGAAAGGCAAAGACACAGACAGAACTAAATCTGGCCACTGCCATCAAAGATAATAAAAAGTGCTTTTTCAAATATATTAGCAATAAAAGAAGGGCAAAAGAGAGCCTCTATCCTCTGCTGGATACTGGGTGAAACCTAGTGACTGAGAATGGGGATGAGGCTGAGGTATGTAATACTGCCTTTGCCTCAGTCTTTAATAGTCACCTAGCCATCCCCAGAGTACTCAGTTCCCTGAACTGGATGATAGAGATGGGGAGCTGATTCAAGTACCCATAATTCAGGAAGAAATGGTTAGCAACCTTCTGCTCCACTTTGACATACACAAGTCTATGGGGCCAGATGGGTTCCACAGAAAAGTGCTGGCAGAGGAGCTTGCTAAGCCAGTCCTCATCATCTGTCAGCAGTCCTGGTCTAGTGAGCAGATCCCAGGGGACTGGAGGTTGGCCAACATGATGCCTCTCTACAAAAAGGGTAGGAAGGAACCCCAGAAACTACAGGCATGTCAGCCTGAGCTCTGTGCCAGGGAAGGTCATGGATCAGATAATCCTGAGTGAGGTCATAAAGCACGTGTGGGAAAACAGAGGGATCAGGCCCAGTCAGCATGGGTTCATGAAGGTCAGGTCCTGCTTGACCAACCTGATCTCCTTCTACAGTAAGGCAACCTGCCTGGTCGATGAGGGAAAGGCTGTGGACATTGTGTGTTTGGATTTAAGTAAAGCATTTGACACTGTCTCCCACAGCATTCTCCTGGAGAAATTGGCTGCTCACGGCCTGGATAGGATTCTTTGCTGAGTTGGAAACTGGCTGGATAGCTGAGTCTGAAGAGTGGTGGTGAATGGTGTCACACCTAGTCAGCAATCAGTCACTATTGGTGTCTTTCAGGGCTCAGTGTTAGGCCCAGTGTTGTTTAATATCTTTAGTGATGATCTAGATGAGGGCATCCAGTGCACCCTCAGTAAATGTGCAGATGATACCAAGATAGGTGGGAATGTTGACCTGCTAGAGGATATGGAAGCTCTACAGAGGGGTCTGGGCAGGCTGGATCAATGGGCTGTGGACAGTGGTATGAAGTTCAACAAGGCAAAGTCCTGTGTCCTGCATTTGGGTCACAACAGCCCCATGCAATGATACAGGCTTTTGACAGAGTGGCTGGAAAGCTGCTCAGTGGAAAACGATGTGGGGGTGCTGTCTGATGGAGCTGAACATGATCCAGCTGGTGCCCAGGCAGCCAAGAAGGCCAAAAGCACCCTGGCCTGTACCAGCAATAGTGTGGCAGCAGGGCCAGGGCAGTGATCATCCCCCTGCACTGGGCACTGGTGAGGCCACGCCTTGAACTCTGTGTTCAGTTTTGCGCCCTTCACTACACGAGGAACATTGGGGCGCTGGAGCGGGTCCAGAGAAAAGCAACAGAGCTGGTGAAGGGTCTGGAGTACAAGAATTCATGTGCAAGAAATTAACAAAAACATCTTTAATTGTTGATTTTCAGTCTATTTTACTTTCAAAAGGTAAAATCATATCTTTAAGATATGAGAAACTAGTGCAACTAGAAAAAATAACTGAAATCATCATGCACTTAACTAAAGTAGGATTCAGACTTCACTAATGAATGTGAAAATTGACAAGAGATCTATTCAGAGGTTTCCAGGGAGGATATTTTTATTTGTTTTGCTCTTTTATGCATAGCAAAGCAGTCACTCTTGTCACTGTTTGAAAGGCTTTGAAGATTGTGAGGGGAACAGCCGACATGAACTACTTTCTACTTTGTTATGAGCTTGATTCAAAAAATGCAGCAGTGAAAGCTGCACTTTGGGATGTGGCTACGCTAGTATAGCCCATATTTTGAAAAACATATGTGTTGTCATGCAAGAAATTCTCTCTCACCCTGCAGGCCTGCCAAGAAGAAGGCTATAATCCAGATTGTAACTGATGAGTACAAAGTGGGGAAAAATAGAAGGAAAGCGACTGCATCTCCTTGAGAGATATATAGCATTGGACAGTAATGTACATAGGTCAGAGGTAAAAAAAAGTAAAGTGAGCAGAAGAATGCTTCTCCTTTGGATGCAGTCTTCCTATACAGTGAATTCTGATTAGGAGATTTGAAAAATAACAGAAACACATTGATAAATTGAAACCAGCAGTAAATAGTCCAAACTTCTTCAAAAATGCAAAAAACTTCTGCCAATGCAGGCCCCAGCCAAGGGTTTCGAAGAAACACTGGATGACCTTGTGCAGCTCCCCAGACAAGCAGGCATGCCTTGAACCAGCTAGGAGATGGGGGAAAGACTCCTAAGCAGTTTCCCACACAGCCTTTTCGAACGATTAAACTTCCAAAGTAAGAATATTGTTACTGATTTTCCCTTGGCTGCAATCAATGGGCAAATGTTTCCAGAGGTGCAGCAAGGATTTTACTTTTACTAGTTTCTGTAGGGTATTATAGCTATGCTCTTTTTGGCAAATAGAGACAGAAGCAACAAAATCATCTGCTAATCTCAGTTGATGCAAAGCAGGATTTACATAACTAAGTTGTACTTTTTCTCTGATTTGGTATCTCTTGTCTGCTGGAATTTTAATTGTGTTAAGACAACCCTGTCTTAAAATAATAAAATAACAAGAATTTGCCTCTTGTCAACCACCAGGCAAAGAAAAGGACAAATACTAGACTCTGCTTTAGTATAGCAGGGTAGAGAATTTTTTACACAACTTTCTCAGTCATTCTCTGATAATTTGATTTATACAAAGCTTTTTAATAAAACTTACATTTTCCTTCTCCATTCCTGCACAGAACCTTGATATCATCTGTACTTTCTATAATTTCAAGAGACTCCCCTGGTTTAACTTGTAAGTCTTTAGATCCCCATTTTCTCCGGGGCAAATCCTGGACTGCTGTGGCAGAGTAAATAACTTTAATTTCACCTTCAAACTGCAAAAATAAAATAAAGATTAAAGTTGATTAAAGATGATCAACATAAAAGTTATGATCATGCATTTTTTAGACCAATATATTCCCACTTATTAGTTAATTTTTTAAAATAAGGCAAAAGGTTGTTTATGCTGTGTAGCATGTGCCCATGCTTGCATTTGGACTTATAAACACTCAGATAACTATGTTTACAAATACTAGTACTTTACATTTGAAGGCAAAATAATTGATAACTGGCAAATTAAGGGATGCAAATTAGAGGATACTATACAGATATTTTAGTACTTACTTATATTATATGTGAAAACTTACTTTGAACTTTTTTCTGAACTGTTTCTCTTCTTTTTCTGTATTTTTAAACTTTTGTGCATCTTTTTCGTCTGATTTATATTTTCCAAGCCTTTCTGATTTTGATGAACTAGAACAAGAGGTTACAAATAAAAACTAAATTAACAATACATCTGAGGTATTGACAAACTTTTTTGATAATTTTAGTGAAAATGCATTTGCCTTCAGGTGTGTTTCATATGTTTTTGCTGCTGTACAAAACTAATACAGATAGTGCAATACAGATTTGATTTCAAAAGAAATAAAAAGTTGGAGTTGTCTTAGTATTCTCTTTTAGCAAGTTCTGGTGTTAATATATGTCTATCACATAAGTGAATATGGAAAATTATTTGACATTTCTAGCTGCTACAGCAATAAGAACTTTAAATCTACCAAAAATAGTTTAGGTAAATTATACCCATCACTTTACAATCTCTAGGCAAGGAGCAAATTTTGTGAAGTCTGTGTATCTTTGGATAATAGCCTGAATAACATGTCCCATTGTGGAGGTGGCTGGACCCTCGTGGCCTTTCATACAGTAGCTGAGTTAGTTCTATGTGCCCATAGAAGACCTTGCTACACAAGGGAATCTGCATTACATGACCCATTTCAAGTTCAGTTGTTTTTTCCACATCCCCGATACTGTTGACTTATGCCAGTGAGCATGGAAGGGTTTCGTGCCCTAACTCCTGATGTCATACATGGGAGTTCAAAGTCTTGACCCTATTTTTTGATCTTTTCTGATCTCTTTAGGAGTTGCAGATGACAGTTTCACTGATAATGAATGTATGTGTGTGTGTGAACTAACTTAGATTTAGGTTAGGAAGGCTATGTCTTTTCCTTTGTATGCAGAGTTCAAAGAGCTATCTCTGTTTTAATGCCTCCAGACTAGATTATTGTAATGCACACTGTAGCTCCACCTGAACGGAGTTAGTACAACAGAATGTGAGATGTTGCAGTCATCTTCATAGATGCATCTGTACTCATAATACATCTGTGCTCCAGAGATGACCATAACTTCCTGATGCAGGGGTTGAAGTTCTCCAAGCTGAACTTTACACTGCTATACGTGTTTCATACCTGTAACAGCACACTATCTGCTTCTCTCTCAAAACATTGCAGCAGCTGAAATCAAGTACTTATTGTATCAGTCCCCAGATTCTGATAGGAACAGAACTATATGCAGAAAATCTACAACAAAGTACTGTTAGGCCATGCATTCATTTCTGCCTTTTATCCATCAGGGACTAAATTTGTTGAAATTCAACACATGCTCATTTTTTCTGTAGTCTAATTATTATTTCACTCTGAAATGGAAGCAGGCAATATTCAGCTTTCATTATCAACAGTAGGGTCATGAGAACTAAACAACACTAAATAAGGCATGCATTAGTAACAATGTGCCTGTATAAATACTTTGAAAATGTTTTTCAGTGTATTACAGATTTCTAATCAGGGGAGAGATTTCCATTTTCTTTTGCTTGAGGTCAGGCAGGGGAGGAGAGAAGTCTGAAGAATCTACATCGTCATAAACGTCATTGTCTCCACAATCTGAAACAAAAGTTTTTAAAAGAATGGAAAATCATTATGCAATCCTTGAGTAGTGAATACATTGTGTTACAATCTATGGTACTGTAACCGTTTACTCTCTATAGTAACTGTGGCTTCTCTGTTTGCACAATGTGCTGTTAAAAACATACACCAGCTAATCTTTTCAGAAGACTCTTTATTAATAATAATAGGTATTCACAGATATTTTAATCTTTTGATGCTGAGGCAAGTTTTAGCATATGTTGGCTAATTTAATAGCCTTTAATCTTCATTTTAATGAGTCCATTTCCCACTGTATTGCATCAAAGTATATTTTTGGAGTTTGATTTTAATTTACACTCAGGCACTTCTATAGCACTGTGGTCAATGCAGCGTTGCTTAGGAGTGGATATAAGTCACATGTATGTTAGGGTTTAGACCATCTTGCAATGCTAAAGCAGTGAAAAGAACTCTTACCCAAGAATACACTTTGAATGACATTCAGAATATTTGTAGAGAGGAAGCAATTGTTGAACTCATCAAATCAATGGCTAGAAAAATCACAGTGGGAAATAAAAGGTTTAGAACTCAGTTCTAGAAAAAGCCTCAAAAATTGTAAGAATTTGCTTTTCATTTCAAGGCTGAGCTGATATTTGTGAGTATATATTCTCTCACAAAAACACTGTAAGTGATAAAAATAGCAATAAGCATCTCTTTTTACTTTTGAAGTCTTGCATTAAGTACTTCTTTCCAAGACTAACTGTTCATACTAATGTCAAATAAAATGAAATAGTGTAAATCTCATGACGAAAAACCACAGCTTCTTAAAAAAATACATTAAATTGTTTTCCAGAGAGCTTGCAATTGATATGTATCTCTTTGCCTGTAGACAGATCACTCACAAGATTTGAAATTTGTTTGCTGGAATTGGGTAAGCAATGGGAAATCCTGTTTCCTTCTTTGAATGTATTTTTGTGACCAGCATAATAGAGAGTAACATATACAAAAAAAAAAAAAAAAAAAAAAAGATTGGGAATCAATATGGAGACTGAACAATAGGCTATTACTTACCTTTTCCAAACTGCTTTGTTGAAGGGGGCATGCTGTAAAAAAAGATGCTCATTAAGTATTTATATCACATTAATAGGCTTTTGCATCATTTAAGTAATTTAAAAAACTTTCGACAAGGGCTCCAGGTAATCTCCAGACATTTTGAAGCTCTGCTGACACCAGCAATGCTCATGGACTAAACGGGTTTTTACCACTAAATCAAAGGAAAATGATTCAGAACTGAATGAACGAAGATGGTGGTAAAACTAGCAGTTGCTTATCTGATCTGTAGGCAAGATGGGTAAAAGACAATCTTTGCATTATTCTGTTGAACACAGTATTCTTAAAATTTGGATTATGGCACTAGGTTTGCCCGTTTGTCTCAGATACCTTGTACTGGTGAGCAAAGTATATTTTAACTGAGGATACAGCAAACTTACATCACCAGAGTGGCACAAAGATGATGCATTATTTTGGCACTCTTCACCAGAAAAAAAAAAAAAAAGGCAATTGTAATTACCAGACTTATGCAACAAATGCAGCTTATTAAGCAAATAGCTATATTATAGAGGTGAAAAGAAAGGAGGTCAGTGGTTTTGCAGAAAAGTATCAACCTGAGCTGCAATTTGATGCATGATTCATTAGGTTTCTGTAAGAACATGTTAGTAGCATGTGATCAATTTTTCTTTTAATTAGTTAATGTGCACTATGATTTCCTGGCAGACTCTTACAACAAATTTCCATTATCTTCTGCCACATTGACTTTGGTTGGTTTTTCTCGTACACTTTTCTTTTTGTCATCTTTGACCTTTAGCCTCTTCAAGATTCCCCAGGACCAGATACCACTCTTATCTTCATCCTGTGATACAGACCTTTGGAGTATGGATGCAATTATCACAAAGTGAAATGTAACATTCTTTTTAAAAGGTCCAGTTTAAATTCTCCATTGATGCACATAATTCTCATTAATGGCATGATGTCTATGCCACAATGTGAGGACTCTTACCTAAATGCTAAACACTAAAATGCTGAACTGTAAATATGTATGTTATATCTTTTGTAGATATTGAGATGTATTTGTAGGTATAGATATTAATCTAGTGGCTTACTGTTTTCATGTTGTTACTCTGAAAGCTAGCATTTTACTTTGTTGTTCTCCTTTCAGAGCTATTCTGTCTAGTTGGGAATTCGTGAATTTTCGTAACTGCAGCTGCTTTTGCTGACATATCAAAATTAATTACAGAACAAAACCACTCCAAAAGACCAAAGAGCCCTTTTCTTTGCTTCATGAACCCATCCTGATATGTCATTCTAATATGTGCTAATTATTATTCCTAATTTAAAAATACTAAAAACTGAAATGAAAACATTGTGCTAAAGAAGCAAAATTATATAAAAACATACCTGGTTGCAGCATCTTCATCGTTAATCCCATCATAAATATCTTTATCAGGAGGAGGAGGTGGGAACATACCTTTAACAGATCAAACCTGAATTAATGTATTATATTAAATGCTGATAAATAGGGTATTCACTACTGGCCTGTTTAGTATGTCAGATGTGTGTGAGACTTGTTTAGTATCCTTATAAATGGAATCTTTTTGTAAACCAGTACAGCCCATTTATTAAAACAGTGATTTAGACTTATGCCAGTTAGGAATGCCATTCACAGCATTTAAATACTGTGCTGCCAATCACAACAGCATGAATACTGAAAACAGATGCATTTACACTGTATTCCATGAAGTTCTAACTGGCTAATTTTTGCGCAGTCCTTATGATGACTGATAGCTTTTACCTTTTTGTGTGTGACTCGAGTGACGATGGAAGATGTCAGATGAACACTTTCAACAACTGACATCTTGTGCTCACCCACAGAAAGAAGAGGCAAATGATCCCCATTTTGGTCTCTGGTTGTTTTTTTTTTTGTGTGTGTGTTTTTGAACCTTTCTGCCCCACCTTCTTCAGTGCAGGGTTAGCTCATTTTCCATGTCCAGTTCTAGCCTCTGGCCAGATTAATCACTGAAACCTGTACTTAGCTGGCAGCGGCTTCATTCAGCACTGCCAGGGGATGCTTCTGCCATGACTCGTATCTAAACTCTATGCTGAGAAGATGAGCTGTGCTCTTGTGATCAAAAGAGAATCCTCCGAAAATACATGTGCTACCAAATGGGAAACTGAAGGTGCATTCTTGACAGTGTGAAACAGCTGCAGTCATACCAGTTAGGACTCCAGAGTATCAGGGAAACTGAAGTTCCACTTAACTCTGTCAGGAAAATTCAGCTCTAATTGGCAGTATTACTGGCTGTTTCAGAACTAAATTTCTCCTTCACAAAGGCTCTTGCTCATGTTAATATTTTGGCGATTATGTGTGTACTGTTTTGTGGGATGAATTACCTTCACAAAAAGAAATTAGTTTTGTCATTTTCTGGCATGCTTCTGATTCACAGTATCTGAATCAACCCAAGTTGCCTTAAGTGGAAAGAAAGTGAATTTAGCCACTACATTTCCTTGTTTGCTGCCTGTTAGCTAATATTTAGCATGGTTATGGATAATTATTGTCTTATTTGGAAAGTGCAGAATTGAAGGTAAGCAGTATGCAGAAACAATTCCTCCTCAAAAGTATATGTAAAACTTACTTCCAGGTCCACTTTGTCCAGCACTGTTACTGAAAAAGCAAGTGTGAGACATTTTAGAGAAAAACAGTCATCCTTTGGAAAATGAAAAACCCCTGATCACCCACCGCTTCTCAGTATTTTGGCTTTGGTACTCATCTACATTGCGAGTTGAGCACTACAGGTTCTGCACTAGAAGCTCAGGCATGCTTGTGTGTTCTATATGGGCAACAACTAAATGTGCCAGTTCTTTTTTCTCTCTCTGTTTTCACCACATGCACACCAGTTTCTTACAGTCAAATGCTAGTTGCATTCTCACTAAAGCTAAGGAAAAGGTGCCATCTAATCCATAAGTAAACTGGCTCTTAGATGAGGAAAGATTAAGTAGGTTCAGGTAAAGTAGGAAAAAAGACTGTTCTTTTTCTTGGAAATAATTATTTACAAATCAGAAAAGACTATTATAAAATATCATTCACAGTAAATCAAAGGAGAATGAGAGACAGTTAATGATACCATGTTTAGTTAATGTAAAAAACAGCATTTTATAAGTAAATCTGTGAAGCAAATTCTCTATTTGCATAAATCAAAGCAGATATTTCAAGCTAATGAAGGTGTGCATTTTCATGAGAGCAGAACATTTGGTCCTAATTGTTAGTAATTTTTAGCAACTGTTAGCAATTTCCAATAAAGTGTCATTTTCAAGGAAATGCAAATCGATGTCTACAGCTATAGTGATTTAATATATTTAGAACGTACTTTGTATTCTTGTTGCTGTCTTCAAACTAAAGTACAAAATAGGACTTAGGATCATAAAATATTTCATGTTGAAAAGGATCTCAGGAACTCATGAAGTCAAACTTGATGAGGATAAAAATATAATTTCACTGAACACTAGAAAGTGCATCCACATCATTTAGAATCATCCCTTATAAGGGGATTTTCTTGTGAGGAAATGTTAAACAAATAAACTTAATGCTCAACTAGCTTTCATTGGGTTATGCTTTACCTCTAACTCCATGTTTCTAACATTTCAAGGATTCCATATTAGCCCAGTATTCCAACAGTAATTGAAAAAACCTGGTAGTTACACAGAAGCTGAGATTATTTCCAGGTCAGAGCCTTTCTCAAACTTTTACATATTTTGTTGATCTCTTGTGCCAAGAAATCCTAAAATACAACAGCCTTAGTAGTCACTAGGAATATTTTGGAATATTAACAATACTATTTGATCAATAGGCTTTTTTTTAGGATGGCATTCTTACAGTACTTTCAAAACATGCTGATGTATGTCAGGCCTTTTCTGAACAGAGTACTATTCATCACTAGAGAAGATAAAAATGGCAAAATACATCTTAAAGGATTTAATGAATCTGAGCCATTCATTCATCCTCCCAAGTTCCTTCCACTTATTTTTGTGTGTAACAGTGTGAATATTCTTGTTTGCTTTTAGATTCAATAAATATACTAAATTCCTTGGTGGTTAATTGTGATGCTTGCCATAGTGAAAGTGGTTGGCCAAAGATACTTCTGCAATGAAGTACCTAGTACTCAGTTTTTCCTAAAACTTAAAGCAACTAAAGCGACACTTCTAGCAAGGTTACAATGCCATGAGACCAATGTGCAGGGAGGAAAACTGATACTGAGCAACCTGGGAAAACATCAGATGCAAAACTATATTGGCTGCTGAAAGAATGCCAGCCTGAAGTCAGATCTGATTTGTAATCGTGCATGTTTTGCATTTTATACTCTTTTGGACTGCAAGGCTGTAGGTCCTTTTCCAATAGTATGGATTTCTCCTAAGTATGAGTGGCTATAGATACTAGATTCCAGAATCTGTCCTTGTTCCTCTGACTAAATCAGTCTGAATAGCTGTTACATGTTTCTTGTATAAATGGCTGTTCTTTTGTAACGAGAGTCTACTTTGCTGCTGTAAACCTTCCCCTGTTCAGGCTGACTGGGGCAAATCATTGGTTCCTTTTCATTCATTCCTTATACATACTTGCTAATACTGTCCTGCTCTCCAACATCATCATACACTTCTTGGTCACTCTCTGGACATTTCACAGGAGCTCTGGTAGACTGTTGTTGCTTTCTTCTTAAAGAATCATAATCAATCTCCACCATGGTTGTTTTAATGTATCCATCTGAATGAATGGAAACATGTAATTATGCAGAGGTAGTTTTAAAGCTCATGGTAAAGGAATGTGTTTAACAAAAGGTTGAGAATCAGTGGTTGAATTGTTCTATATAATCTTTGAAAACTTTCAAAGAAATGTCTTGTTCAAAGTAGCCTCAGTTGGGTCTCCATCTGTCTACACAAATATAAATTTCAGACCTGTCTCAGGTCTACACCCAAACCCTCCTCATCTGGTGTCAAGTTAACCTTACCTTTATTTGTTTCTCAGGTACAGCAGAATGATATTCTGTGCAAATTCCAGGAATCTGGGGCAAGCTCCCTTTCTCAGCTAACCTTGGTATCACTGCAGTGTCATGGAGTGTTTTAGGGCAGTTCATGACATAAAGATTCTGACAGGGCATTAGGAGGGAGACACACTTTGTTTGCCCTGATTTTGCTTCAGGTTGGTAGACATGCTGAAGGTGTAATGCTATCCTCTTATGCCTGCGTTTTTTGTAAAAAAAGTCTGGTTATATCCCTGGGTGCCATGGATCAGGAGAAACTTACAGCAAAGCAGTTGGCCTGGGACTGGGAACTCGTGTCTATGTTAAGAGGAATTTTAGACAAGTGTACTGCCTGTATAGAAGAGAGCATGAATGCATTTTTCTGAATGTGAAAAATTTCCTAAAAATGGAAAATCTCCCCTTCCACTGCTTCTGAGTGAAGCCAGTTTTTACTGTGTTTCTCCCCAAATCTGTAACATTTTTTTTCTCTTATTCAAATGATCAGAACTGATTTTTCTCTGTTGTTTGGTCTTCTTCACAGACCATTACTGGCATTTTGTGAAACAAATTTGGCTGTACCATTGACACTTGTCCCTGAGAAGCCCTGTGCAGCTTGTGGTTTGCTGATGCAAGAATTGGTTTATGAAAAGTAAATTAATTAAAGATGTATTAATTGATTGACTGCACATGCTCAAGTGAATACCCTTCTTCCAGCCCTCACCAACATTTGTTTTGCTGTGTACAAAATGACCCATGCAAAAGACTTATTAATGAAACTTCAAAGTAGCAAAGAAAATCTGACATTGGAACTTGCCTCTTGAGATCATCTTGGCCAATCCCCCTGCCCAAGCAGAATCTGCTAGAGCAGGTTGCTCAGGACTCTGTCCCATCAGGTTTTGGAGATCTCCACAGATGGAGATTCTACGACCTCTTTTGGCAACCTGCTCCCTTGCTTGGTCACCCTGACAATAAAAAAGTGTTTCCTGATATTCACACAGAATTTCATATGTTTCAGTCTGTGCCTCTTGCCTCTAGCAATTCTCTTGGGACAACAGAAAGATCCTGGCTCTATCTTCCTTATACCCTCCCATCGGATATTTATAAACAACTATAATATCTCCCCCTGAGCCTTCCCTTCATCAGAATGAACAGTCCTGGCATTCTTAGCCTCTCTTTGTGCAAGATATGCTCCAGTTCCTTACTATTTTTTTTACATCCAGCACTACAAAGTACTCAGCTGGTATTGTTCAGTTCTACAGGTGTGAACTGTCTTACTGAACTGACTGTCATTTTAGACTCTAAAAATCAAGCAAGTGCTTTAGTAGTTTTCACTGATTTTATGGCTCAGTCTTTTAATGTCTTTGCTATAACCCAGGAGAGAGATCATAAACTCCTTATCATGCTCATATGTCCACTGATGATATTTATGCTCCTAGAGACAGATCTTGGATTTCAGACAAAGTAAAATCTATAAATCAGTAAGAAATAGGAACAAGACAAACACTTAGAGCAGGGCCCTATATTCTCTGCTTCTATTTTAGGAATACCTATGATATTTTTAATACACAGACATGAAAAAATGTGATCCTTCTTATTTACGTGATACTATTTGAAGGCCAACATGGATTACCTCTCAATAGGTCCATAGAGATCCAAACATGTTTTTCCTAATTTATTCTAGTGTCTGTAGATGTTACATTATCTTCTAAAATGACTTCTTACTATGAACCAAGCCTAGCATGCCAGCTAAGGACAGGAGGGTGAGTTGCGGGAATTATTTACTTTGGCGGCCAATGACTCTGCCTTGGTAAAGCTGCTCCTTGGTGTAATGCTTACATGTTTGCTATCTTACAGTAAAAACATTCAGGAACACAGGGAAGAAACAGAACTCACAACATCCCTTTATCCTGCCCAGCCACTTTCCTTCTGGGTTGTCCGTGAGGCGAATTATTTCAATCTCATCCCCCTGTTTGACAGTCAGCTCATTCTTCCCTCCCTTGTGGTCAGCACAAGCTCGTGCCTGATGGAGGACTTGGATGGGTCCTGTTAACTGCAGAGAAGAAGCAACAGAAGAAATTGCAGATGTGGAAAACCTAAGTTCTTTCCAAAACATTCAGACAAAAGAGAAAATAATTGTAATAGAATCATAGAATAGTTAGGGTTGGAAAAGACCTTAAGATCATCTAGTTCCAAACGCCCTGCTATGGGGAGGGACACCTCACACTAAACCATGTCACCCAAGGCTCTGTCCAACTTGAACACCACCAGGGATGGAGCACTCACAGCTTCCTTGGGCAGCCCATTCCAGTGCCTCACCACCCTTTCAGTGAGGAGCTTCTTCCTTATATCCAATCTAAAATACTGATTACTTGCTTCACTAACATTTAAAATAGTCTAGGCAAGTAAATAGAAAGGCATGACTCCTCTCCCCAGCTACCCAGTTGAAATTAATAATCATGAATGAAAAGACAGAGAAATGGCATAGCAGTAGAGCAGCTGAAGAAGTGACTGGCAAGATCACAGAAATACAAAGTCTAAACTCAACAAAGTAACCGCCTATGGAGCCTTTTACATGTTCACAAAAAATACACATATTTCATTCCAGTGGGAATCCAGCTCCAGCAGAACTACTCATAGAATCATAGAATTGTTCAGGTTGGAAAAGACCCTTAAGATCATTGAGTCTAAGTATTAAACTAGCACTGACTGGTCCACCACTAAACCATGTCCCAAAGTGCCACATCTACATCTCTTTAAAGTACCCACAGAGATGGTGACTCCGCCACTTCCCTGGACAGCCTGTACCAGTACTAGACAACCCTTTCTGGGAAGAGTTTTTTCCTAGCATGAGTCAACATATCAGTAGTAAATGAGGCAAGTCAGGAAAGAGTAGACTTTTGTGAGGTCTTAAAATTAAAACAAATAGTTTCCTTTTTCAGGTAGAAAAGTAAAAGCTTCTGAAGAGTTAAAGAGTAAGGATTAACCAGAGCTAAGTAATCTCTGCTGCAGTGGTCTGAACTGGGGTCCTAAAAAAAATTAAAAACAGAAAACAACTCACAAGCAAACAAAAAAACAACAATGACTTGTTACTTGGGGCAAGAGTAGAGAGCGGTAAGTGCCCCCTCAGCTTCCAGACTAAACACCCCCAGTTCCCTTAGCTGTTCCTCATCAGACTTGTGCTCCAGACCCCTCACAAGTTTCTGTGCCATTTTCTGGAAGTACTCCAGCACCTCAGTGTCTCTCTAGTGAGGGGGTCAAACCACAATTTCAGGTGTAGACTCACCAGTGCCCACTACAGCAGGGTGACCACTGCCCTGGCCCTGCTGGCACACTGTTGCTGATACAAATCGTATGAGTAAATGTGCATTAACATAAATATGTCTACCACGTAATGTCCTGTGTTTACAATTCTGGTCTGTAAATGATCCTACAAGTACTCACAAGAGATGATCACAACGTTTACTGTGATTCAGGATTCTCTTTGTGAAATCTTTAGTACATGTTACGAAGAAACCATTTTGGATTTAGTATCTGTGGCTTTAAGATACGTGTGATTTTGCAGAGGCTAGTGGCCTTTGACAATTACAGACTACCTCAGGCAGTGAAGAAATGTGAAAGAAAATATGCACTAAAATGTATTTGTCTGCATTTAAGGATAACAACATACCTTAATGGCTGCAAGAGAGCAGTCTGCAGTCTGAGAGCGTTCTGTGCACTAATGCCTGCACTTCACAGGAGTGATTTGAAAAATAGACTTGGGGCCTGCCAAACACAAGCTAACCCACTATTATTAACTATTACTATTTTCCTTCAATATTTGCTCCTCAGCTCATGGCAATCTCTCCACAGCAGACCAAGGCTATAATGTGAGAGAATCACCATGTCTTTACTGTGTACACAGCATAATATGAAGAAAAACAAAGCTGTCCACTATGTACAGTGATGCTGAAAGCAGTATAGTGAGCACAGTGAACAGGCATTAGACAACAGAGAATGACTGACAGGTTTGTAAACTGTGGTAGCATGCTGACCACCAGCTATATAAAAATGATACAAACCAGAAAAAATGGTCTCATCATTTAGCCCCTAGCTGGATGCCCCTTTAGGTCTCTTGAGACCAAGGAAAGGGTAATGTATTGTGATATCACATTGAAATCTCTTAAGGGCTGGACACAGTTGTATTTGATTCCAGCGAAGCAAAACACATTAAGTAGATGTGATCCAATTTCCATTTTTATTAAGGACTTTTGATGATATCTTAGTGACGTAAATGCTTTTTAAACAGAAAGGTGAAAGGAAATGTTTTTAAGACATTTTTTACATCAAAAGAATGTGAGAAGGGAGTTTAATGAAAACTGTATAAGCACTGAAACTGACTTTGCCCTCAGTACAGAGCCTGAACTCAAGCATATGCCAAATATAAAAGGGTGGCTTAAACCTTTATTCAGACTTCATCCAGATGCTTGAACTACCTGTCATAACAAATAATTTTTTTCTAGCTGAAAAGTGTATTTTGAACTTGACAATGCTAAACAAGGCTTCTTACATGTCTTTGATTAGCTTACAAAACAAAATGCTTACTTTGAACTTCTTCCTTATTTCCTGCTCTTTCTTTTCTTTTTCCTTTTGTTCCTTCTTCTCTTGGTCCATTCTTCTCTTTTCTTCCTTGTCCCACTTCTCTTTTTCCCTTGATGATCTGAAAGTGCATTGCCAGGATTGAATGTAGCCATGAAGCAAATCTCACTAAAGCCGCCTTTTCCAAGGTTAACAAAGAACTATATGTGGTGGAAAAAGACTGACATCAAAACTACAGATTCCAAACCCTAGTCTGGATGCAACAGGTAGAGTAAGCAGCCCTTTATCTTATATTACAAATGTAATTTAAAGTGGCTGTCCTTAAGAGGACAATATACCAGAGAAGTTTATCTGGAGGTAAAAAACTGGCTCTATGTGTACTAAACATTTCTGAGCTAATTTTAGAAAGCAGGCTTGGAAATTGGTGGCTGTCTGGGTGCTGTGGCACTGCCTGCAGCTGTTAAATATTTACTCAGGCCATCAGTGGTTGATGCAGCCTGAAATGGAGCCTGAGCTACCACTGGACTGTGGTTTTAAACCTAATTGCATTCTACATAAATGACAGTCAGTCTTCTGCACCACATCACAGATATGCCTATCACACCAAGGTACATTGCTTTCTGTGCCTCATGTACTGGATGGTACTGAGATCTTGGCCCTGGGATGCAATTAGGACTATAGCTACAGCTCTGCCATTTGGTGCCAATGGTTTCACTGGAAGAGCTGTGCTTTACAAACTCTATGGAATTGACTGAGTCTGGGTCCCTCCTCTTCCTTTTTTAGTACTTTAGCTAAACTAATATGCTCAAATTACATTAAAAAAAGAAGACTGAATAAGGATTACTTGCTTTGGTTATGTAGTTTTAAAATTATCTGTTTTCAGAGGGAATTAATGAGTTTTTGCTGAAAGTTATTCTACATCTTAAACAAGGAACTTTAGACTGTTACTGATTCCAAGGGAATTAGCTTTTCTTTGGCTATTGTCATGCAGTGAATCCCATTTAGACATTAGCAGGACAAGAGGCTTCTCAAAGGAAGGGACTAAATGGCAGAAGAATAGGTTGAGTTCATATTATGTCTCGGTACCTATGCTAGAGGACTCAGGCCATGAGTAAATTGTAAATCCAGCCTTTCATATGAGTTCTAGGAACACTTACCAAGAATGCAAGAAAAACAACCACGACAAAAGCTCTATCTGGGACCACAGTACCTAGTGGCTGAGCTTATTTTTCCTCTTAAGCTGTAATTCCAAACAGTGATTCAGACATGTTCCTTGGATCAGGAATCAGACTTCTGTTAATCTTGATCATAGTAATCACATGATTTTATTGCAGGATTTTTTCCAGCCCAGGGGCCTAGCAGATCTAAGTAGGAAAGAACCTGTGAACAACTTGACTTTCTGTAGGCGAAATGAATGAACGCAACAATGCCTGGCAGGGACTGCAGTGGAATCACTCTTTTTTGCCAGGTGAAATAACTTTGTTAACAAGCTTTTAGTAATAAAGATACAATAGGTTCTAGAGTTTAAAATTACTACCTGATATCATTTATGTCTTCATACATCTCACCATCACTTTCTTGGCCCTGTAAGAATAATTCAGTTTTCAATGGAAAGACATGAGGAAACTGGACCTGCTATGTAAGCTTGATAAAAACTATATAAAAACATTTCCAGCAAAATGAAAATACAAACAAATTTAATCATCCCAGACCAAGTTACTGTATTATTCAAACCCACTGTTCCTTTCTTCTGGCTTTGTTTTTATGATACTGCATCTATGAAGTCCTAGCATGTTGCTTAATCCAAAGTGGATGTTTCAAGTGGAATGTTAGTCCTGGAAAGCCTTAATCTGCATTGATTATTGCACTGTCATGATGAAGGAAGTAGGGCTAGCAGTAGTTAAACTGGAACAGTAGGTATCTACATGGGACTCAGATGACGGTCTCAGAGACTGTTTTAGTCCTAATGCATCTAATATGTCTACTTAAAGACACCAATACAAACCTGTGCTGAATTGAAACAAGTGGCTTATTACTAGAATAAAACAATGTTGTGGTTTAAGCTGTTCTTGTTTCCGGAAAACTTTAGTGAAACAAAATATTAGTGGAAATAGAAGGGGTATTTTACTTTTTAAAAAATCAGTTTCTGGTGTCTAGCCAGCTTTCATAATTAGTTCCAGTTTTCTCCCCTTAACCGGTTTTATTTCTGTACTTCACAATAAGTAAGTGTTTCTACAATTGACTGTCAATATACTGGATTCTTTCAGCAATTAGTTTTCTAACATGTTGAAAAGATTTTACTAAATTTGAAAGTTTGTGCTAAAAGGATAGGTTTGTCTTGGATGGTAACACTTACCCCCTCTGTGTTTCGATGACCTATGTGACAAAAAATGAAAACAGGGTATTTATTTTTTGATGTACAGAAAATAATTCATTCTAGCATTAACTATTTAAAAATTGCTAGCAATACCAGTGATACTAAGCAGAAATATGTGCAGGCTTCTGGCTTTTTATGAGGGTATGAATGCAAAAATCGGAGGTTTTTTCCGTTTGATTTTGGTTTTTTTTTCAGTTTTTTTTTGCTTTTTCAGTTTGCTAGAAATATCTACAAAATAGCATGTTTTACCATGTATTTTTAAAAGTGGAATTTTTTTAAAAAGATTCTTTAGTGACAATGATGAACTTACCTATGCTATTTGTTTACAAAAATGCCTGTTTATGCATGAAAGTAGTTGTTAAAAATCTAATAAATCCAAATAGACCTCAAACAACTTGCTTGCACCAGGCCCACAACTGAATATGGAGGCAAAGACTCTTCTGCTAAGCCAGCCTCTACCCTGAGCTGCAGGAGAGAAAACTGTGAATTTCCTCCTTCATCCTTACTCTGCTGGCAGTTAGGTGAGACAAGAGCTTGGGCTCAATTTCAGCTCCACAGCTCACATTGCTGTGTGGCAGGGATGGCTAGCACACTAAATGATGCATACTGTGCCTGGCACAAACCAAGTCCTCCAGAGGAGAGATCAGAAGGCAGATTGAAATTCTTTGTGTCACAATCTGCTTCTCCGGCTGCTCCTGGTACAACATAGTGACTCACTGCCTCTTATTGAAGGCAGACCACAAAGAGACATTAAAAGCACAGTCAACAATTTATTTATTTTTTTTTAATCAAGTATAAAACAATGCCTGTTTCACCAGAAGACACAACTTCAGCTCTGGAAAAGCAGCGTTCGTTTTGGTTCAGATTTGAAAACCTGGTAATTTATAGTCCCAGCATACTTCCAACTGAATAAAGGGAGGATATTTAAAGCAGTTCCTGAGAGTCTGTCATATTAATTATAGAACAGTTAGTGTTATGAGACAACTAACTTCAAGCATAAAATTGCAGAAACAGCATAATTAGTAACACAAGTCACTCACAATTTCCTTTTGCTTATCTTATAAATACAGTACGCTTGCAGCTTCTTACAGCTACCATTAATTAAAATGAATGCATCTTACCCTGTGAAACAAATTCAACATCATCATAATTTTCTTCATTTTCTGGACTTCTGTAAATAAGAAAAAATGGACATTTGAAAGCTATGAAGATGGCATTTTCAAGCACCATTGTTCTGGTGTTTTTTTCAGCTATTTTATACAATGGGTGGACAGGCTGTATGAGCCTTGTATGCTACGTAAGTATCCACAAGATTCCCTAATTCTTCCTAACTGCACCTTTTTTTTTTTTTCACATGTTGACGCCTAGATTCTGAGTATAAAAGGAGAAAATGAGCCAAAGGCACTCTGTGGAGAAAAACTTACCTATGCTATTTATTTACAAATGAAAATTGTATGAAAAAATATAATAGGCAGATGGGCTGCCTGAATGCAAAGAATCTGTTGGGTTTTTTAGCCATCTTCACAGATGCAGGCTTCTTACACAATGCATAAGCAGAATGCCAGACTTTTACTTCATGTTAAATATAGCTCTAAAATATGCTCCTTGACTTGCAAAGCTTAAAGTCTGAACAAGGCATAAGAAAAACAGTGGTATAAGGTTAGGCCAGGTAAAAGTCTCTGATGCTGTTAGATTTGAAAGTGCTGTCAAACTGAGAGAATCAAGAGTTGAGAATGTAACTAATAATAATATCGGGGACTTTTAACTTTAAAATACCTTATGTTAGTTGAAAGAAAACTAGAGCTGACAACCATCAACAAAGAAATGTAATCAAAGAAAGGACTTAAAAGCAGAATGTGATGTTTTAAAATTGGCCTGATGGAAAAAGCAATCAAGACAGGGTGAAAGAACAGTGTCAGCATCCAGGCACACATTTTCAGCAGAAGGGAGGGTCCAAAGGGCACACAGGAACAGGAGAATGGAAGGTCAATCTGTAAGTAAATTTTCCAGATCCCTGAAGACAAAGAGGGCACACTTGGATCCCGAGCATTTGGCAAGGAGGGTGTCTGGGGAGCCGCAGCAGGGACTGCAGGGATGTGCCAGTGCTCCGGCTGCTGGATGGGATGGAGATGGTAGCTCCACAGGGCTGTCCTGACAGGGCCAGGGGAATGGTTCCACAGCCCTGCTCGCAGCAGCAGTGCTGAGCTGATGTTGTCACACCATAAGTACAAAAATACAGTATTTGTGCTAATAGACACGTCTCTAATGCCTAATACATTCTCCCTGTCGTCTGTTTCCTGCTATTTGACATAACCACTGGCCAGAAAGCAGGTCGTTATTCAGGCTCAACTTCTTTCTGGTCAGTTTTGACACTAGATTGAAGTGGTTTTAGCTATTCAGCACTGAGAGGTTCCCATTTTGTATGCAGCTCTTTGAGGAAGGATCTAGAAAAGAGCCCTATATGTGACAGAGGCTTTTCAGTGTTATCACAACAGGCCACAGCACAGCCCCGGTGCAGTTTCACAACCAGCACTGAGCTCAGTATCTCCAGCTTGCAAAGCTGTTTCCTGGAGTATCAACCAATAGACCTGACCCTCCTGGTCCTCTTTCCCCAGAAAAAGGCAGGGGAAAGCTTTAGTTACTGATACAAACGATTTTCTACCAGTGTATGTGAAGCCCTTGAACTGTTCTGATGTAATGAACCCAGAGGGGTGCCTGTTTCCTCCCTCCTCCCCTTACCAACAAGGCAGAAACAAGTGATTTTATAGATAAGACAGTTTGTGGAAACAATTGAATAGATGGAGGGTTCAATCTAGTCAAACCTAATTCCAAACAGTCCAGGGACAGGGTAGGACAAGGAAAGTAGTGTGGGACCTCACTCCCACAGCAATCCGGAACACCTGTAACTTTAATCTGCTACTGCATGAAAAAAGTAATAGGAAAAGGTGAGAAAATAAAGGCCTTTGGGTTTATGTTCACTTACATTGTTTCAAAGCTGGGCTTGATGTTTCTGGGAGGCAGGTTAGGAGCTGCTTGAGCCTGCAGAGATGGGTGAGAGGCTGATGGAGGAGGTGGCAACTGCGTAGCAGGGTGTGGTGGAGGTGCAGGTGGAGGTACAGGCAGGGAAAGTGCTGCTGAGGGAGGTCCTATCTGCTTCGAACCTTCATTTCTAGGGTCTGAAAAAAAGTAGGACAGTCTGACTTTATCAAGCAAACAACTGAGGAAGGGATGTCACTGTTTACATGAAGCCTTAGGATACAATATCAGTACTGCACATACCCCAAAGCAAACATATTTTGTTGAACTCACTGAGATATATTTGGTGACTTATCTTGCCAGAGTAGAGAGACTCTGCCTAGAAAAATGTATAGAAGGCCTTGAAAGCTTTTTTGTCATGATATGAGTAAGACACAAAAATATCAGTTCATCCAATATTTAAGCTCTTTGTCTTAAAATTGAATTATCATTTAATTCTACAAATTGCTTGAAAAGATCAGCTGCAGATGAGCAGATCATCATGTGAGCACTGATGCAGTCTTGCTGGAGTTTACCTTGCTCAGAGACAGAGTTTCAAGGGAAGGGATGAGGGATGAAGAGATATTTCGGCACTGATTAAGAGGCGTAATAGTCTCTGTACATCTTCAAATATATTTGTAACCGAAGTTGTAAATGGCTGAGTGTAATTTCCTAGCAAGCCCATACCAGAAAAGTGGTAGTTTGAGAAGCTACACAGAAACTACACAAAGAGGTGCAGCCTTAAAAACATGATGATGCAGTGTACCAGGCACAGATGCCACAGATACCACAGATGAGTGGGTTGGTATGTGTGCATGTGTGCTGCACTGAATTCATGCTCCATGTACAACCATAGTAACCACTGCTTTGAGAGTTCACATTGAGAAGCTATTCAACACAACCAAATTATATCACTGGTTGGTTGCCATGATGCCATGAAAACTAGAGTTTTCTTTCAAGTACCATGAGTGGATTTGAAGGTACTCAGAAAGAATTGTCCCTAGCTGTACAGAGGGAAGTCCAGCAAAATCTAAGAAGAGAAGAAAGAAAAAAAAAAAAAAAAAAAATCACATTTCAGTTAAACCAATTGAAACTGAAAAGAACCCCTTGCTTTCTGGAGATTTTCTTCAAGTTCACACCTGTAGAGTGGAAATAAAATCTTCTCAAGAAAAAGAAACTTTCACTTCTTTTTTAGAAAAAAGTGGTTTAAACACAGAACAGTGACAAATATTTATTAATGCTTACTATCAAGACTGAAAGTTACAGAAACTACTGAAAGAGCTCTCTAGCTCTTTAGGATTCTAAGAATCTGTCCTTGAGAGAAGGAGAAGGGGAATCAATAACTATTTGAAGGACATGTCATGTGTCACATGGAAATCAAAGAGAAATTATGAAGCTTTGACCATTTTTCTGTTTACCAACAAAGAACTCAAAAAATTTTGGATATGCTGGGCTTTGGATATGTTTGGAGTAACTTGTCAACGTGTGTCAGCAGTACTGGATTTGAAACCTGTTAAGTTCCTCCATTACTTAAGCAGCAGAATACTGAAAGTCCCAATGATGCTGATGACACTTGTGAATTCTTTGGTTCTTTTGTTAAGAAACATTCATCTTGCAAAAGCAGACCCTTACAATTTAAGGTATGCCGAGATTAAAGTTGTATGGTATCACATATCTTTTTATTCGCACACCTTTTAGTAATTTTATTCAAAACCATAATCTAAAAGTCAAGTAAAATAGTCCTTCCACTTAGCAGGGGGGAGGCTACCATAGGGTTAATGTGTGCCAGTTGGAGAGCATCCATAGGAGAAAAGTGAGAAAGATTAGAGGTCTAGAAAACATTGATTCCTAGATACTTTGAACAAATGGTGGTTGTTTAGGGGAATATGATAAGACTGAGGGAGAACAAAATTAATACCTAATTCTCTGGCAAAGAAAAAAGGGAAATGTTTTTTCTTCATTTCCATGATGGAAAAGGCAAGAAGTAATGTGTTTAAAGGCCAGCAACGTTTGTTAGGAGTCACTTTCTAACACTGAAGGTGGAATTTCGATGGCTTGAAGGTTCACATTGAAGAAGTAGAATAAACTTATGGCGTGAATAAGTTCTAGTACAAATATAGATGGACACCAAGCAACTTCTTTACGTCCCTTGCCATTCAAAGATGACATCTGCTGTTTCTTGTCCTATATTTTAGAAGACATCACATATAAAATACTTGCCCTATTTTGAGCCCAACAGCTACAGATCTACTAAAATACAATTTTGGCTAAAACTTGTCTTCCAGCAAGATGTTCCACTTGCTTGAAAATGAGAGAGGAATATACCACTACAGAGTTTGTTTGGTTAATTTCGCTCACTGTTAAGATTTGTATTTTACTGTTTCCCAAGCTCATCAGGCTTCAGGTTCTATTATTTTAATTTCTACCTTTGCTTACTAGATTAAAAGTCTTTTTATAACCACCGTAAAGCACTGATACCACTGAACTTAACCAAAATCTTAGATTTCATTTTGGTAACTTTAAAGACCCAAAGTCTTTAGCCTCTTCTCAAAGCATTTCTTTCCTCCCCACTCTCTCCCCCCCCCCCATCTAGCCATTAATTGGTAGCTATTTCTGTAATCTCCCCAACTTTTACAGCATTGTAAAAAATCTGGCACTGGAATTCTACACAGCATGCACTTGTCTACCACATGTAGTGGTGAATATTACAAGCCATTCTTAATCTGGACATATCTCTATTGATTTAATCTAGGGCATTTCAGTATCTTCTTCAATTGCTATCCCTCCTCCTGTTTTGGAAGTGCAGATACCTGAATATCAAGCTAAAGCCCATTAGCAAAATCTTTTATTTAAAACCTTTGTAACTATATGAAGAATCCTTAAGAGTGAATCTCTAAGAATTTAGGATTACAGGCTGATAAAAATTATGCATTAGGCTTTTCTGTCACATCATTGTCCTTACTAATTTGTAGAGTTGTTTAGAACATCTAAATTTGCTCCCAAGACATTACACAACTCTTTGCAGGTATGGTTTACATTTCTTCATTCTACATGTGTACTTTGAGTAAAGACAAATTTTGTCTTAATGCACTGAGGTTACACATGATTTTCTCTTGTTGTATCTGACTCTGTGAGGACTTTGTGTTCCCATTTAACTCTTCATAGTCTTTGTTTACCAGCTATAATGTCTAATTGTTCTAAAATCCCTGATAAAAATGAGTAATACGCAATCTAAGCATGTATCTGCAACTGAATACTTTTAAGCAGATCCTAATGAAAAAAAGAAGCCAGAAAGGGTGTTTTGGTTTGGTTTGGTTTTGGTTTGGTTTGGTTTAAAGACATGTTAGTTGGTATTAATCATATTTTCAAATTTCTGTGTTTTAACAGGGTCATGTTTCCCTAATAGAGTGTTGTGTATATGTGTGACATGCATAAATGCATTATGTCTTCATACACCATTACTTTATTGTAACTATTCTTTAGAATTAAGGCAAAAAGTCTGTCCAAGTCTCTGTGCATAATACTTCTTTCATCTGATGTCTCTTGGGAGCCAAATCCAGGCAATAGGAAACTGAGCTAGGAAAGGACATCACATGCATTTTAGATTAATTACTTACTTTTAAGCATAAGGGCTGAACAAGCTGTCCCTTTTAATTTATATACACTGCTGGAATCTAACAATACCTGAATGATTATCCTATTAATGTAAACAATGCTTTTTATTTTCTAACTATTAGAACTGACTCTTCGCTGCCTTTAGAGTTGTAATTGTCTACACTTATGACTGAGACTGTTGTGGGTGTAAAACGCTTTAATTTTAGTACTGAAAATAATGGGATGAGTTACATTTAGTATGAAAGGTGACATTTAGTAGGAAAAAGCTCTTATAATCAGGCCTGTGAAGCCAAAGAAATCAAAATGTTTCAGTAGTGTTTTGTTTCCTGTTTTAATGGAACATTTCATTTTGACTCCAGTTCCATCTTTTTTGTGTACACTTGTTACGCTAAGGACATGGAAAGGCTCTGTGTGGGTAGAGGAACTGAAGTCAGCTCTAGACACTCAGAACAAGAAAACAAATTGAAACTACATTCTGGCTTTGCATGTATCCAAAGCACTCTCATCACAGGAAACACTGTTAAGGACCATCACTATGTGATAGCTCTGACCACTAACAAACTGCTCAATGACCAGATAGCCTCTTCCTGCTTCTTGGGACTCTATTTTTTTCATGTGCTGTGCCGCACTGAAGAAACAGATGCAGAAACTGAAGCTCCTCACAAAGAGATGAAAGTGTACATGAAAAGGAATGAGTTCCTCAAAACCTCTGCAGCTGTATTACAACTAAGATAAATTTGCAATAATAACTGTTCATAGAAAGTACCAAATATCCCATTAAACTGCTGCTTGTCATATTAAACTTTTTTAATTGTGCTGGACATCAGCACTTACAGCAGAACTATGCACAGAACACTTCAAACACTTCTGTGCTCTTGGGGAGCCTTCTCAAACAACTTCCACACATGCAGCGAGCAAAGGTCACGTACATTCTTGGAGAATGTTTATTTATCCAGAAGTTTAGGGCACTGAAGTTGGCTTGATGAAGAGCTTGTGACTCTGACCCTTGCCATTCTTGGCTTATGAAGAAAAAACACCAATACCTGTTTGGTAGCTGACACAATACCAAGAGAAACATCCCATCCTCCCTTCATATCCAGACATTCCATGTTCAACAATCTCAGGAGAAATCAACCTGCATATTAACAGTGCCCTAATACCTCTCCTGTATGAACTCCAAGAGAAACTAGTTAAAACCCCAAAATAAGTCCAAGTGTTTGGAACCCATGTACTTCATGTAGTCAGAAACAAGTTTCAGGACACAATGGGAAAAAGATCCATTCTCACCTTGCTGAAATCCTCAGTTCTCTACTGAGGTGCTGCATTAAGGGATTCTACAGGTACACTGCAAATAAAAGACACAGTAGGGACGGCTCTAGGTGGGCCCTCTCCAGAAGTTACCAGGAGAGCTGCCTACCCTGGATTTGGAGAAGTTTGAGGTTCTTAATGACTTCTTTGCCTCAGTCTTCACTGGCAAATGCTCTGACCACAACACCCAAGTCTTGGAAGGCA
>WYDI02010214.1:0-23771 GCA_009867235.2 Psittacus erithacus | reverse complement strand
CTTTTAAAATATAAATATTTTACTTTATTTTAATAAAAAAATTAATAAAATATTTTACTTTATTTGCGACATTTATTTGTGTAAATTAATCCCAAAGCATTGAAAAATAACTTAGCTAGATATGGGTAACATCAATTATCTATGACCAGTTTTATTTGTTGTATGACAAGCATAATGTTTTTATTTTTTTTTAATGATTTATTCACAAAAAAAAGAAAAAAAAAAGGCAAAGAGTAAAACTGCTTACCTTCCTCTCCATTCTAATCCGCAAATCAGAAATAGTGTGTGTACCTTTTTGTTGGCAAACTGACATGAGTCAGATGGAGAAATATCCTGGTTTATATTATAGAGCTGTCTCTGCAGCAATGTGATTCTTCTGTGGAAGCAAGTAAGAGAAATAAGGCAGCCAGTGACCCTCCAAATATGTTTCTTTTGCTGCAGTTTCTTAGCCCTGTAATCTGTCTGGCCACTGCAAGGTGAAAGTATTTTGGTTGCCCAAAAGACTTTGCAGCTGCCAGCCTGGGAGTTTTTTATTTGGTTTCTTCCCTGGTCCTAGGTACAGCTTCTTGCTTTCCCATTTTTCTCTCACATAAAGGAAAATTCCTCCTCCCTTTCCCAGCATGTCCTTCTTAAAAAGCCTGTACCCATCCATCACAGCATTCCAGTTGTGTGAGCTATCCCACCACATCTATGTTGCTACTGAGATTGCAATCCTGCAGCTTCCTTCTTTTGTTCCCTATGCTGCTCTGTGTTAGTTATGCTCCCTATGTGTTAGTGTACAGACACTTGAGGTCCCTCACCCATGCTGGTTACCCAGAAAAAGTGTGAAACCTTCTCCAATAGTGCTGTCCTCTTGGCTCTCCTTCATTTGTGTGAGTATACATGGTATTAGCCCTTTTCTGCTGTGTTTTGCTGATTGTGAAATATGTCTTTTCCACATCACCCTGCACCTTTTGCTTGCCAACCTATTTCATGATTTTCTCACTTGACTGAAGGTTGTCTTCTCCTTTCACTGTTATTTCTAGTTTCAAGCTCTCCTCACCAGGTTGGCAAGCCAGCTGGCAAAGATGCCTTTGCTTTTTTGTTTCCAAGTGCTTTTACTGCACAACTTGTAATACAAGGTAAAGCATCTGCAAAATTATTAGTATAAATAGGTTTTAATTCCAGCTGAATGAATCTGCAGCAAGAATCATGCAGGTGACATGTTTTTCTTCTTAGCTTTTGCTTCTGTCCAAGATGAGGAGAAGGCAAAAATTATTTTATCACATTATTTAACACTACAGACTTATTATTTGATGTATTTCAAAGGGATTAGTATCTGAAAGGAAGTTTTTCTGGAATCACTGTATGCAGCTTGATGAAAAAGTTTATTGAAATGTATATATTTTATTGAAAAGTTTATTGAAAATCCCAAAGGCTGTTTGGGATTTTCACATCACTTCACTGTAAGTATTCTACTGTACTTTACCCTAATTTTCCTCTTATGTAGCACTAGCTTTTCAACCAATCCATACGTAATCACCAAGTAGTCAGAGATTCCTAACATCAGTGACAGAGCTGATTCAGCATGTTGCATTGCTGAACATACTAAATCACTGAGCTGTGCAACAGAGAGATTAAATCTTCCTCAACACTTTTTATAGCATGTCCTTTCAGTGACAGCCACTATGAAGGGGCCAAGGAGCCCACAGTGACAGATGTAGCAAGGAGCAGCATCTCTGACATGAAGACTCAAGTGAAGACAAGATGACAGACAAGACAAAGACTGAGGTCAGATCTAAATCTACTAAATTCCATTAGTCACAGCATTCTTCTCTTTTTTCCTATCTTGAGGGCTGAGAAATCCATACACCTTATTGTGATTGGCAGCAAAACTACAGGCAGTTTGTCTAGGCCATTTAACTCCTTTGGGATCCTTAGATGTGTGTTGAAATGAAGATGTATATGATGATTGAAATGATTATGAAGGAAGCTTGATTTTAATAATGCTGTCACAAGCATAGATGAAACAGCAACAGTGTAAACTAATTAAAGAGAAACGGATATTAGAAACAAGATATTAATCTAAAAAATAGACATTAGACCCTCAGCAAAATATATATTAATCCCAACTTAAGAACAAAAAAACTTCCACTAGTTTGTTGATTTGGTCAGCAATATTTTAAATACTTCAGGTATCAAGTTATGTTTGTTCCTTATAGTACAAAACCATGAGGAGGAGACAACAGCAGAAAATCTACATATAGGAAAATGTTAATCAAGATAACCAGTGTTAATAGTAAAGGTTAACATAATGGGATGGTTCTCAATAGTCACCATCTTAATGCACATTGTTCAGGGTTTCTGAAGAAGTGGGTGGTAGACATGCAGATTGTTTTGAGAGTTAACAATATAAGTTCCTCACAAGAATCTTGTGGTGGGCAGCAGCAGTATCCCTATTCCACAGGCATCCGATGCTAAACACATCTAAACCGTGCAGGTCTCAGCACCATTTGTCTCCTAAAATACATCATCCTAGAAAAACAAACAACAGAGGTAATGAAATATTCAGCTTCTCCAACCAAGCAAACAGCAGTGTAAAGCATTTCAGGCACAGCTACAGCTTATTCTTCTGTCTGCATTGTTCTATTTCTTTTTCACCTTTAAATAAAAACTATGAAGAATCTCAGGGGGGGGTTTAAGTCTTTCGTGTTTTAAAATTGCAGCCTATGAAAAGTTTGCTTTCTTGCTAGTGTATTTGCCTATGGCAGGGGGCTGGAGCTAGATGGTCTTAAGGTCCTTTCCAATCCTAACTATTCTATGATTCTATATTTCTAAAGTGATTCTCTCTGATAAATTATTTTTAGCTCTGTTCCTTATAGTGTTTGTCTGTTCATACACTTTCATCAAGAATGCATATTTTGCTCATGATGTTGCATCATCTCACCTGCTTTGTTGTTTGTTTTTGAGAGATAAAGAAGTGACAGTGAACTAGGTCCAACATTAAGGATAATGAGCTACCAATTACTGTGATAGTATGCAGTTACCCAAAACTGGATAATTAAAAGTTCCTTCCTGTTTTATTAACTGAACAGAACAGATAATAGATTGTATAGGCATTCTGAAAACCTCATAATATAATGTCTTACAGATTTCCTGGATTTCCTTTGCTAAACATGGCATATTCTGATATATAACATACCCTGTAATACTCTAGAAAAGATCTCTTGTTATTAATCATTCGTATTAGCAACTTTCAAGAATCAGAGGTCCCACTAATTTATTGAATATTTAACCTATCAGTTTTACTGTTAAAGATTCATCCTAGAAACTAATATTGACTCACACTGTTTACTCAAATTACACTTGAAGTAAAAAGGAGACACATGTAATATGGAAAACTAAGTAAGACATACTGTTAGTGACGATGAAATCTTAACAGCCTAATCAAAGAATTACCATTAGCCCAGGTCTTATTATTACTGAAAAAGAAAATGAAGAAAAGAATAGTATTGTGTAAAGTCTCACTAATTATGCAGTTACAATTATTACACTCACTATTCCTAGTATACACCCCTTTCCTTGCTTTCACACTCATACTTCCACTGTTTCTAAGTGGATCTGAAGGCTGCAAGTTTCAGACTGAACATGGATAGAAAGATTTGCAGAGAGCTGTCAGTTTCCCAGGCTTCTCTATTGGAAGATCATGATGTTGACAATTTCTTCCTCTTTTTTTTAGAGGAGATTTTTACATATTGGAGCTGTTTTAAAACATTTTATAGCATACTTAATGTTTCTTTTTCTTCCTTGATCTGCACCTCTGTGTTAGTTACATCGAAATTTACTAGATATGGCCTGTCTTAAGTATATCAGATGGTTGTTCTTCATTCTCTCTGTTATCTTTAAAACCAATTTTGAACCATGCTCAGATATCTATTTCTTCATTTGGTGAATTGTTTACATCTCCAGGGTTCCCAGTGTCATGCTGTGCCTTTATTCTACACTACTTCATTATTCTAGAGTTACAGGTATTCCATTATATGCTGAATATTTAATTCTATGCAGAACATGTTTCCTAGAAAAAAATAGAAACCTGGTTGTACTGCGGAATTATATAAATATCAGCAAAAGTGAAACTAATCAGGCAACAACCACCTGGTCATTTTATACCTAGACAAGCTAAAATAAAATCCCATGTAGGCCAACACAACTTCAGACAAAGCCTGGCAAGCCTCATTCCTGATGCTAGAACCTGTTACAAGTGTTGAAAACACTGTATTTACAGGCCTACATTAACAGCTACAAAGAATCTTTGCTCCCGGAAAATATTCTTGCTATATTAATGGAGACTTCCTAGCCTTCAACATGTCAATCGGGTGATTTTTGTCTCTTAAATATCTTATATACAGTCCTAGCCTACACCATTTTTCTGAATACTAATAGTGTCTTTTCCTTCTAATTTTAATTGAGGTGCATGGGTAATCACATGAAGAATTAACTTTTAACAAGTTTCATTCTTGCACAGAGGCTTTTAACAAGTTAATTTCTGACTAAGTTCATCAAGGGGAAAAATCTGCTTCAGAGTTCTGAAAGAGTGATTCTCAAGATATGGCACTCTTGATTGTCCTCTAGCATTTATGTGTTCAAATGAAAATTGCAGTACTTGTTTAGTTTCTTTCCAGACAGACAATTATCAGTGAGCTTAAACCATAGTCACATTCAGCTCAAAACTGACTGAAGAGAAGCACACTGCTGAGTTAGCAGCACTTCTGTGTAAAGGGAAGATATGCACAGAGAATGTAAATCACATTGGATTTGTTCCAAAATCTAAAGCAAGATGGCCAGACCCAGAGACCATGAACTCCTACCCCTCTCCTTATCACTCATTGCTGTTCTGAAGTTTCTCTTCTCTGCTCTGTGTTGGTTATACATACACCTACAGGGTAGAAAATTCCTTTATCAAATTAGGAAAGTAAAGCAAAGAACTAAGAAAACAGTACTGACTCTCACGTGGTTACCCCTTCCAAGCATACTGGAAGAAGAAATCTGTGAGCAAACTGAGATGAGATGCAATTTAGACTTATTCCTGTCACCAAAAACATTTGGACATAGCTTCTTCTCATGCAACAATACCACAAGAGCATGACTCTTCGAGTCCTCAGCTTGGATAGAAGCTGAATTCCTAGGGTAAGCCACTTTTGGGCTTCCATTGGTTAAACTGAAAACATTGTGAGAAATTTTGAGCAGTATTAAGTCCATCTGCACCTCATGATACATACAGAATTTCAGTTACTGTTATCACCTTCTTCCCATCTAAATATTTCTTTTACAAAAAGGAAGAAAAACACTATTAATTTATAAAATAATTATTTAAATTAGGATCCTTCAGGGCTGAAAATCTGTTTATTAAGAATTAGTGACCTTGTTTATCTCAGGGACTGTGTCCTGTAACGGTGGAAACTTCTGGAATTCATGGAAGAATTGCATTTGCTGGCAGACTGTGGGCCCCTGTGGGCAAGGAATACATTAGTTTCAACTATTTTTATGAAAAATAAGTTCTGTAGAGCAAAGAATTAAGTCATTGAACTTTTTTTAGTATGGATATCAGTACAAATGAGTCCATAATTTGTATTTGGTTTTATGTCTGAGAGTTTTTATGAAGGCAAACTTTATTCTGCAGACATATTACGGTACTGTTCATAATTCATGAAGGCATGAAGGCACATGTGATCAAATCCATATTAAAAAAATAAAAGGTTACTGGCAGAAGTGATACATCAGAAGGGAATGTGTTCATCATCAACATGAGGTTTGGAGAAAGAGCAAGAGTGTTGCCATTATCAGGATACTTGCTAAATAGATAATAGAACTATGACATTAGAACTTCTGATAAAGAAAGATTATCAAGAAAATTCAATCTAGGCAAAAAATAATGAAAGAAAATAAATGAGCTTCTGATCATGAAATACTAAACAAAGATATGAAAATTAACTCTCCTGCCTACAATGTAGAGCTTTCACGTACGCTAATTCAAATCCTATATTTATTTAGAGACTCCCAACCAATTCACATTTATGTTTTCAGTTTATACAACTCATATTCCTGTAGAATATAGCACAATTATCAGACTAATACAAAGGCTACGTGATATTTCAAGCTGACAATGACAAAAATAATTATCATTAGATTGCTCCAGTATCCCTCCCTAAAATTCCTAACAAGATTTTAAACAGTATCAAGAGAATGATTCTTGCACCTAAATTGAGGGCAGAGCCAGAAATAATTGATGTTACACTGACAATGAAGAAAAAAATTTTTAAATTGAAGGGAAGATTTAAATTAATTTGAAGAGAAATTGAATGCCCTAGCAAAAGAGATCATATATTGTTGCTCATCAAAACCAAACTGTCCTAAAAGAGACTATTAAAGGCTAAAAAAATGAATTTTGTCATAATTTAAAGGCACCCTACTGAAATTAGTTAACATAAAGAGTTGTGTAACTTCTTACCTTCATGCAGAATTGTAGGAACACTGTGGCTTCCAAAATCTCTTATCACTCCAAAGTGAAATAGGGGGATACTGGACATGACTCCTTGCCCTTGGATGATTCCCTGTCTTGTTTCAAAAGTTCTCCCTTGCTGATGAAACAGCCAACACACTGCCACTTGAATGACATAACTCTAACACCAGACTCCCACTTGAACTCCTCAAACCAAAGAGCTGCTGATGTAATAATGGAAATAAGTGACCTTGACTAGGTATTTTGGAAAACCACTGGAGCTGGTACACCTGTGTACATATGGAAAATATGCAGGAAATCATGTATAAAATGACACACAGTTCAGGAAATTAAGAAACAGATATGTAAGGTATGTTCTAAATAAAGACAAATCTCTATATTTTGTTCTAAAACTGGATACATAAAATTGGTCTGAAAATGTGAAATAGCTCAGTATATTATATAGTGTATGTTTTCAGAATTGGTAGAGGAAACAGAAGTCTACAAAAACCAAGGAATAGAAACAGCTTAATTTTTCACTGAAGACTCTGAAAGATTTCTCTCTGATTAATGTAGTCATAAGTATACAATGTATAAATAGATAATATTTATAAATAAGTTCAATTTTCCTCAATAAGTAAAAAAAAGAATTAAAATATTTTAAAGACAATAAATGTTCATGAAGAAAATGTTCTACTTTTTTAACTCGTATTACTTTTATATTTTGTTCATCATAAAACATTCAATGCATTAAATCCAGAAATATTTTTCTTAAACAGATGATATGAAAAGCCATTAACAATTGGAAGTAGAAGGATGTCTGAGTCAAGTAAGAGTGAATGAATGATAGATTTATCAGAACCACAATGTATTTACCATCCTACCTGCTTTTTCAAGTATGGACTTCACATGGGGACTGAAATTAGGATTTTACTGCCCACACACAATGCATCAAGAATTTTAAGACTGGAATTTCATTTATAAATACAGGTTACTGAAAATGTGGCCAGATTCAGGTCCTCTATATCTACTTAGTTATGCATGTTATTGTATATGAGATCAGACTAAGACCCATTAAATCCAGATTTAGGAAAAAGATAAATGTTTCTTGTCTAGATTCATCTGTCACTTGAGTCTTCCTCATTAATTGTAAAACATTAGTGATCAGAGGCTTCCAGCATGGTGAGCATGACACCGCATGCATACATAGTAGGAGACCACACCTGTTCCAATGAGCTTCTGTTACCTCATGAATAACTAATTTGATATAAACCATCTTCAATATATTATTTATTCAATGTTGTTGATCAAATTAGAAAGCAGAAATGCATGGAATTCAGAGGGAAAACACACACTCATGTAATTCCTGGTCAAAAACTCCTTGGAAATTCAGTCTTCTGCACAAAGGCAGTGTGCAACAGCTTTGGCTTGACATGCATAGGAAAAGAAATCCCATGGCTACTTCTGCCTTCCACCTGCTGGCTAAATCTTCTTAGGGGGCAGCTGCCCCACAAGCCCTGGACAGGCTCAGCTGACTCTGCTTGGGCTTTGGCAATGTTTTTGCTGATTTGTGCATTCAGATTTCTCTCTTCCTCTCCCCTAAGTTTGACCAGTCCTGGCCAGTTCTCATTAATTCTTTCTTCTTCACACTGAGCTCCTACAAGATCTGCCTTTAACTAACTGGCAAAACTTTCAGTGATTACAAGACATGCACTTGGAGATGATTTGCTGATGCAGTGGTTAAGGCAATTGCTCAAAGAAATGAAGCTGACCCAAATGAAGATCTCAGAAGGTCTCCTTATTTTAAGTCTAGTATCACAGTGTCACAAGTGATAGTGAAAACAGAAAATTGCAGCAGACTCTTAATATAGGCATTAGTAGAAAGTGGGAAATGTGAAGCAGAACAGGTAAGTAAATATTTGAAGAAGTTAATTTGTGGGTATTTTGCATCAAAAGTGAAAGGAAAAATATTCCTCCCCTTTCTTTCTCAAGCTTTTTTACTTTAGAAACAATAAAAGAATATTCCTTACATATCATCTGCCAAAAATTTTATCACATATTTAAAAGAAACTTCATAAAAATTATTTAAGAGAAATATAGATATCTCCAAAGACTTTATAAAATAGCGGAAAACAGAAGGAAATTTCATCAGTAATCCCTCCTGACCTCTTTTTTTACAGTGCTGCTTTTTCTATTACATTATATTTTATTCAATCAAAATAATCGTTATATATTGATATAGCCACATTTCCATCGTGCAATTGTGAAGCATGATTTACTTCATAATAGAATCTATGAAATTGTGTGTTTGGTGCAATTGAATCCAAATGTAAGCTATGCTTTGAAAACAAAGAAATTGGAAAGACATGTAGAATTTGATTGTGAAAATTGCACATACTAATCACTGTGTACCTTGAATACACATGCTTTAACTTCAAAACCTTAATCAATTCACATAATGCTGGAATGAGCAAACATGGAATACTAACTTTTTAACCTATGTGACAAATTATTGTTTCAGCAAATAAAGACTACTCAGAACATTTTTTTATTGTTGGATCAAATTATATGTCTTGAAAGCTGTAAAAAATTATAGAATAGAATTAAGTTATCATGTAAATTCTGGTTGCTTCAAAATAGCCTCTATAAAGATTAAAAAAAAAATTAAAATAATGTTATGATGAGACTGTAAGAATAAATGATGTGTTTTTCTGCAGATAATGTTAACTTCATAAAGGCATTTTGATGTAGGGAAAGGTTCATGTAAAAATATATATTAACATAAACTGGCTGTATTTGAAATTCTTAATAAAGCGTCTCAAACTCTGGACACATTTTAGAGTATATTTCCTAAATGAATTAGGTGCCTATGAAGCAAATATTATTTTGTTTATTATGTCTTTATCAAGAGCCAGAATTAAAGAAATAGGATCTGTCTACAATGAAGAAGTGCAATAAAAATGTTCAAGAAAAGCATTCAGAGTGGAGAGCCTCCTACAGTGCTACTTCATCCAGCACAAAATAATGGGTACATAAGTGTGTCAAAATTGCACAACTTTCTAAAGCTGAAGCTCATGAGTTAGAAGCAAGAGGCAACAATTTTCTTGTGATACATAGTGTAAAATCCACAGATCTTGTGAGGGAAGGTGAGGTGACCTTCTTTGAAAATCTCATAGCTCTTTTTTTCTAAACAAAACTGTCAAACCATCCCAAAAGCCATACAGTTGTCCACCTGTAATTGTATCTGGAAGCTGAAATCATTCCTCTGTCCAAGAAGATTCAATGTTTTCAATTTCTCTGAGGTAAATACAGTCTTTAAGCAATGGGCTATTCTGGGTGGCATAAAGGAGTCAGTGAGGTACTCCATTTTCTTCAGATTGCACCTGTATGCAAAAAGGATACAAACTTAATGCTAGAAAGAAATTCTATAGGCAAGATCTTGTTTCTGTAATAATTAAGTTGTACATTTTGAATGAGATGAGATGATGCCTTTAAGTCCCTACCTCTCATTTTTCTGCTTTTTATCTGATCACTGTTTACAAAACACATCAGCATTCCTGAACTAGAGATGAGAACCTAGGACTCACCACACTACAGATGAATATGTGCCCTCATGTTTTTTGCCATTGTATAGCCTGGATTTTGATTCTTTTCTACATAGTAATAAAGCATCCACAGGAAGAATAGATAAACCATCCTGATCTCTTCCTCCAACCCAACTAGTTTATCATGAAGTGTCTAGACCCAATGTTCTTACCATTTTAAACTGATGTAGAAAATACTCCACTGCTGGGTATTGCTCTGTATAGGTCTGCTGTAGGTCCAGACTGGCAGTCAGCAGGAGCCAAGTGCTAACCCTTTCTCATCCAGATCATTCTGGACCAGTTGGAGGTAGTTAGGGCTTTTTTTTTTTATATTTTTCAGGCCAGAGCTTGGCAAACCTGAAGTCTTAGCAGCCTTCAAATTTGATGGTTGCAGAGCAATTCCTATCAGGCTGAATCAGCATAGGAAGTCCACCAATGTCCTGATTTTAAATACTGAAGAACATTTTCAAAACTTGTCCTTGAATAGAGCCTGATAAGGGAATGCACCACTCCACGTACATTTTCCAGGAGCTTCTATTCCCCGATTCAATTACAATGTTCCTCAAAGGAAGCTGAGAAATCTGCTCATGGAGCTTGAGTACACATAGGAATTGTTCTGACACAACACATGGGTACCATTAAAACTCCAGGATAATAGACGTGGAAAATTAGGCAGGTCCAAAGAAAGGACAAACCTTTAGAAATGTCAACCAGAGGAAGAGTTCTTGTTCACATTACTTGCTGCTGCTTTAAAATTCTGGCATTTAATTGTGAAGTACAAGATTTTAAATATATGATAAATCCGTAATGACAATTTGTACCAGCACTTCAGCCAGAAAGATAACTTGTCAAAAACATCTGAGGAAAAAAAATCAACACAGATCTCAATCACAATGTTAATCACAGTGCAATTATCATTGCTTAGATTGCCATAAAAATAACCGTTTGATAGATAGCAAACTGCAGTTTTCTGTCTCAAAAATCTAATAAGGAATATGTTTGATCAATGTGCAGAACCATTATCCAGATTGACAAGATAATTTTCCCTTCTATTTAGTTTGAGAAGCAAAAGGTTTTCTTCATCCTCTTCAAAGTAGCAACAACAAAAGGTTTTAGGTCTTTAATTAACTTAAAGTTGTTGGAAAATATAAGGAAGATGAAAACCAGCAACAAGCTATCCTAAGAAAAACAGTTAAAGAGGGAAGATTTAGAATAAGGATATGTTTTGTTCAAGAAAGATATATAATGCTCATTTAAATACCTCCCTAAATAAGCTCTTCCTATCATTAGCTGCACTTAATGCTAAAAATGCAAAATTATTTTTAGTACATATTTCTTTTAAGTTTTCAATGACTGGTTCTCAATATTAAGTTTTCTCCATTACGATGAACACACATCATATATCAAATGCTTTTTCTATGTAGATTCTGAGTCACTCAGTACCAGGCATCAGGGATCAAGTTTCAAGATACTGAGATGTCTACATGTAGGTGAACAACTCTTACTATAGTCAATGGATATCAAAACAAGAGTTAATGGAAAACAAAAAAGCAATGACTGGACATGAGAAGTGAGATTCAGTATACTGAAGTTTTGATGTCTTCATGTAGACAATGCAGTCAATGGAGCCTAGAGGATAATTCAGAACTGAAAGAATTAAGAGCTCTATATTGCTGCTTAAACAAAAACAGTGCCATTTGGGACAACTTAAAAACTGAGACAAGTGAGATGGCCAGATATGGCATGGCACCTGCAGGAAAGCTTTATCTTCTGCAGAGTCAGATTCAGGCCAGGTAGGATAACTTTAAGCATCTTAAAGGTCTTTCGATGCCAGTTGTTATGCGACTGACTAATAGTGTTGGTGCACTCTGATGGTCAGAGTGTTTAATAAAAAGCAAGAAAACTTAATGTATTGGGATCTTGGCATACTGTAGTGCTTTCATGGAGAATCAGGCCTCCTGATGTCCTACGTCCATCACTGGTCCATCACATGCATAATTCATAACCAGTGATACACCTAAAATGCATACAAAACATCTCCTAAACATCTACATACAAAAGACTATCCCATGCAATCATTTCTGCAGAAATAGTTTCTATTGACTCAAGGTGTCTCATTTAGGCACTATTCACTTGTGTGTGGCAGGAATGACCTAGGTGACATTTACTAGCTATAGACTGCAAATGTATATTATATGAGAACCGAAGAGCAGATTAATTATTCTGAAAGCGTAGTAAGAACTTTGCTCTTACCCCCACTGAATTCAATGGGAATTTTGCCATCAGCTTCAATGAAAGCAGGTTGAGGTTTTAGATAGTTGACATGGAGCATATTTTAAAGCCACCTGTGCAAATGCAACCACTGAGCCACCTTCTGTTGCTACTGTTCTACAGAATTTTCAGTCTCCCAATGGTATATTACTTTCACCTAAGAATGTTGATTAAAGTCATCAGCTGCAACAGTTCTACATAAAATCACACTTTTTACACTTATCTCTGTTAGAGTTAGGGAATCTGAGTAAATGATCTTATTTGGAGTTTTCCATGTTTATATCTTGGTCATTGTCATCACGAAAGCAATCACATTTACTATGAAAAGTTCAGATGAGATGGAAATTTGTGATGCTAAAAAAATATGGCTGCTAAAAGGGTTTTTGTTTTATTTTGTTTTGAAATGAGGAAACATTTCTTCTTAGTTTGTCCATATTTATTTTATAATCATACTAAGACCACCAGCCACCCGTATAGGTGTGACTTTCAGTCACCTGAATAAATAAGTAAAATTCATGTTTTGATTATTTTAGTGTTGATAGACTCTTGTTTATTATTGCTAAAAAAATAATTACAGGAATGTTTTCTTACTTATCATTGCTTTGAACTGAAAGTGTAACTAGTATGCCTTTACCTCTTCGGCCAGGATGTTTTTTCCAACATTCAATCATCTGCTTTCATTTGGGCTGTGTGACTGCACTTCTTCACAGCAATAGCATCTGTTCTTTTATAAAATTCTACCTTATTTTACTGTAAGTGGTGAGAAGAATTATAGAACCATTTGCAAATCGTACATCTCCAGTTTTTAATACCAAAGTGTTTTCATGTGATTTTGATGCAAGGGCTTAGAGGTCAACATTGGAGGGTGGGGAGGATAGGGAGTGGTGCTAGTTGCTATTATTAATATTGATTCAGGCCTGTAGCCATAATATAGTATTATAACAGTGGAAATTATTAAGGATCTTTACTACAGCATGATGCACAAATCTCAGACTTTGTCTAACCTTGAAAAAAATTTGAATGACAAAACATACTAGATTTTAAGTGGGGCTTTTTGATACATACTTAGTATGTATCACACTCTAATAAAGAGATTGCATTGCAGAATAATACGCATAACTCACTTATACCAAACTTATGGCTACTTACTGTCTCTGTGAAGAAAGCATGCATTACATAGGCACTGAAAAATAATACTGAAAGCACTTATGTAAGTTGGTTTAAAAAAAAAATAAATAAAACCAACAAAACTATTTAGCAGTTGCAAACAAAGTAGTAACATACAAATCAGTTTTTTGAAGTCACAGTACAGAAACAGTTGATTCAGAAACAGGTGATAGGTATATGTTGACATACAAGATTATTCCTGTGTCAGCTTTGTTATTTTGTCTCATGTTTTGTCATAGCTAAAATATTTTGCAACTAACTTGAAATATTTTGTAATTGTTGGACGAGAGTGTATAATCAATGCACAGACAGTATTCAGTGCAATGTTAAGTGGAGTTTAGGAAAGGCAGTCAAAATAGACAACACAAACATTGACCATGGATGTTCATAAGTTATAATAAATGATTTACAAATTTCTTTTGCATCATGGAACACTGAATACTTCAAGATGTTCTGATAAAACAACTACTCTGATTATTTATTTGGCACTTATTATAGAGAAGTTCCAGCAAAGTTAGTGTGGTTCATATCTCTGCATTTTAATATGGAAACAGAACCACTTATTTTAATGAAAACTGATGGCTAAACTTGTGCTTTACACTTTTTCTGTAGTGACGTATTTTGCTAGTCAGCCACACAAAGCTATTAATGAAGAAACACAGAGAATGAGGTGATGTTTTAAATCCCACTTCTGCCAGGTGCAATAATACTTTATTCAGTAAAATTAGGATCTTTCTTACATTACGATTCTGTAAGTCTCTCTAAAAAACAGACATCATCAGGTGTAAAATTTTGATTAATTTGTACATTATTTTAACTTTCATTCCCCCAGATTAGACTGTTTATGTGTGTAATCTTCCCAATGGCTATGTCTAAAAAAAACCAAGGGCTTTGTGCTTTCGATTGCAATAGCAATTGACATAGGTCAATTACTGTGTTTGCTAACAACAAGCCCTAGCAATATTTATACTACAGGGAACTGTTTTCCAGGCAAAGCCGAGGTTCAAGTAATACTGCAGTCCAAGAACTATGTTAAAAAAGAAGTATGGACAAGCTTAACCCATTCTTATATGAAATAGAGTGAAAATACATGAATGTGAACCATCTCCTGCCCTTTGCTCTCAGGGCCAGAGAACAGTCCCTGGCCTTTTTCAATTATTAATATAGATTTAGCCTCTGCCTTGCCAACCATACTTCCTTCCTTCCTTCCTCCCCCCACCTTGTCTTGTTTAAAAACCTCAGTGGCAGAAGGCTGGAGAATCTGGTGCTGTTATGACTGAGGCAAAAATTGTCAGCATGAACTCCACTCATTTGTTACTATGCTCTAATATACATGTCCCAATCAAAAGAAAAGCCTCAATCAGAGACTGTATTTTCATAGACTGTGGAGTTAATCAGCCACACAAAAAAAAAATAAATCCATTGAAAATCAGGCTTTCTTAGTTCTGGTACTAATTGTTTTACAGAAACAAAGCAGGATGACCTCTCTTCAAGCACTGTTAGAGATAATGTTTATCTACTCTCTCATTTTTATGAAATTCCTCAACTGCTAACTTATTTTCTCAGGATAGAAAAGACTTAGGGCCAATGCTAGTTTCTGTCTCAGGAAATGCAAATTCTCATCTCTTGCGTCCTTGGCAAATGCAGTAATCAACAAGACAGTTTATTTGGAACAGCGGGGACTGTTCGTCTCTCATCTTGTTGATTGTATATAGAAAAGAATTAAGGATTTTCTAAGGTAGAGAAAAAGAAAAGGACAGGAAAAGTAAGAAAATGAGTTTCCTCCTGAAATGAAGGAAGCTGCCAATATCTGACAATACATAAAAGACAGTTAATCCATTTTATTCATGACCATTGCTTGTAGAACACCAAAAATAACAACTTCAGAGCAAAGACTGTAGCTCAGATATCTCTTCACCAGTAGATTCTTTGTTCTGAGAATATGTAAGTTAAATTTTGTATAGAGATGCAGCTTCAGCAGCTGGGGATGCAGATGCATAAACCCACACAACACAGCACATGACACTGGGGGACAAGCCACAGAATAACGTTTAGATTTCCTCACAGAGGATTTAGGGTAATCCTAGAGCCAGTCATGCTCACAGACTGCGTACAGTCCCACAGGGTCTGGACACAATGGACAAGGCTGAGATCCAGTCAGGAGCAAAGGAAATGTTCCTAACCACCCTAGAAACAAGGCTTCAATGTGGGTCCAAGGTCTTTCCAAAAGACAGTTGGAGGCAGGTCAGAGAAAACTATGATATATGTCCCAGGCTCTGTTCAGGATATGAACGACTTACAGAGTTCTGTTCCTGGCTGGAGCCAGGAATACAACATTACTGAAGCAGAAACTGATGGTCCCAGGCTGATAGGGGTTCCTGGGCCCATAGGGAAGAGTTGGGAGTCCCAGGGATGGATGGGCAGGGACAGTAAACCCCTTTTGGGGGCTAAAGTCTTGGACAGATTCCTGTTAGGTGGAGGATTTTGTAGCTGGGATCACGTTCTGCATGAACAGTCTTTTCTGCAATGAGAAATTAAAAGGAAAAAAAACACATTGCTGAGCAGGATATATTAGGATAGCTTTCTTGGATATAACCATAAGAAAAGACACTTCAATGAAGACTTCTGTGTTTTATTGCAAGTAAGGATAATTCCCTGAGGCAATTTTGAATATTTCCTCCCTCTCCTGCAACATCCATGGCTGGAAAACCTGAGTCATTTTTAAATCCTCCAGAGTCATTCAAGGGGGTAACATTGTCAGGTCTTGGACTGATTTGCCACTTTCCCTACACCATTTATTTCCTCAGGGAATCAATGCTGGGGATAGTATCAAGCTAGCTTTCCACTGAGGAAATCCCACAAGAGAAATTCCTTTCAAACTAGCATGTATGAAATTTTACCAAAAAAAAGCAGACATAGAAAAGTTAACACAAAGTATTTCCTCAGCTTTAAAGAAAAGAATTGGAGATTCCTTTATATTGTATTATGTGTCATTATTTAGCCCACTTTTTCACCTGTGGAAAGGACATAAAAGATACTTCCTTGTTGGAAAAAATAAAGTGACGTCAAGTCAAAAAATATTATTTATAAGGCTACTACTACATACAGGACACTGTAGTTTATTTGGTAACATCGAGCATTTCCATTTTTAACATAAAAAGGACTACTGACAGAATAATTTTCTTGTTAATGAAATATTTTGTGATAGGATATAATCAAACAACAAGGTACCAGGGATGAAAATCTACCCAAAAAAGTTCTGTTGACTCTGCTGACATTTTGGAAACGAGATTTCTGCTCTCTACCCTGTCAAATTAAGCAGTCTTCTACCACAAAGGACAGCCAGCTTCTGAAACATACATTTCTAGTGTCAATGCACAGAGAAAGAGAGCTCTATGACCCTTCAGGATTTTCAGCTAGTGATACCCCTGAGTAAATCAAAGCACTAAAGGTATCTTTATTATATCTGTGTTGCTCAAGACTCTCTGAAGTGTCATTCTTCAATCAGAAAGGCTGGAAGATATGTTCTCTTGCAAACCTAGTAAAAGAGAAATACTTTAATACTGCTCCACTTAATAAGTGACTTTCTTCTTTTTTTTTTTCCTCTATTCCTTCTTCCACTGTTACTTTTTTCCAATTACAATTTGTGAATGCATTGTGAGGACACAGCATCGGTGCAATGGTGCCTAGAGCATTCAACATGTAGAGAAATCTAAGACAAGGAACAAGGGTAAGATTAGCTTTTTTAACATTTCAATTAAAATTAAATTAGGAACTACTGTCTATTATTGAGTGTGTAAGAAATGGTTTATAGTGATTCTCCTTTTTCACCCTCTCAATAATGATTCTGTGGCTTCCACAGGGTGTCTAGCTTTCACAAGGTTGAAAACAGGCCAGTTTTGGGGCTCACACAAGCACTCTCAGGCTTATCTGTAAACGAGATCAGTTCACTAAGACAAGTCACATGAACAAATTCTAAATGGAGTTGGGGGACCTCAGGCAGTTTCATAAAAAATGGACAAGCAGTGCTTAATCAGACTACTGAAATTCAGATGTGAATTGAGCTCTCTGAAACCTAAGACTATTTTTCTTGTACTATGTACCTGAAGGAGACTAGGGGAAACAAAAGTTGAATAAAAATACACCGATGGGACATCTCTTCATCCTCATTAGCTGGCTATTCTTTGCCCTTTGTCAAGCATGGACAATTCTTTGTAACATGTTTTTTAATGTACTCACAGAAGTCTTTATTAAAGACTGTGTTTACTAAAGCAGAAGTTTGAAAGCGAATTCATGTGTGTAGTGTGCGGCGCAGTTGGATCTTTTGACTTGGCTTCAAATACTGTAGCGTAGAACTACATGTGTGATTTAGTGACTCTGGTGTTTCAAGAAGACCTGAAATACTCTATAGCTGGCTAACAAATAGATTTGTTAATTTAGGATGAAGAGCAGACTAGAGCTTCAATTTACATCCTTTACATACAGAACAATGGTTCACTGAACATAAATATAGAGATTGCTTGCTTGCCAATTTTCCCTTTTTCATTCTGCTGGTGGTGGTTAAAGTTAGGAAGCTCTAGAGTCATTTTGGCTCCTTTTGTTTGGAAATGAATCAATATACTCAGGTTTAATGGGATGTTTAAAAGTAGATATTACTGGTGAAGAATACCTTAACTTAAAAATTATAGCCCTGCTTAATTATCCATGCACTTTGTTCTTTCTACCTTCTCTCTAATGATTTTCTGCCTTCTGGACCACCATTCTGAGGACAAGATATAGAAAAGTACTTCCCTTCTATATTACTAGAATAGTCTTTACCAGTTTTATAAGAATGAAGATGTTTCTGCAGTACACTGCAAAGCAAAACCACTACCTTTACTAGCCAGAGTGACTTTATAAGCGTCTATTTTATTGCTGAGTTAAAGAGATGCAGATTTTTATATATATATATACACACACACAAATCTATAACGAATTTATACATTTCAGTACTTATAGAAGTGATTAAAATTGTTCAGGTTGTTTTGGGTTTTGGTTTTTACATGCTTTTTACATGTAACAGTAAGCCTCAGGACTGATTACTTCTAATCATAGGCTTATAGGTAAATTTAAAATCACTGTACAATACTGTTCAAGAAATCCAAACAGTTTGTAAAAATTTTAACTGAGGGTCGGTCAGATCTTATTGTTAAGGCTAATGACATTATGCAGACAAACTGTTCTCACTTGCCTGAAATTTCACAAATTAATTAATAATCAATGGGAAGAAGACAGCAGGTTTCAAGGAGATTCTAGAAATAAATTTCTAATCACAGAAGATGAATGAATGTTTCAGTAGAAAAAGAGGTAAAAAAAGACGAATGTTCTGAGATGCCAACAAACTTTCTTCAAAACTGGTGTGGTGTCTGTTTCTAGCAGGTTACCAGTTTCATATCTTCTACATTTTCTATAGAGTCCTTCCATGAACCCTTCTGCTTCCTGCCTCAGTGCAGACAGAAGTCTCTTTATGGTATATATTTGGGTAGGTGGATCACAACACTGATTCAGCAGATATTATGGCTGTAGATATCTCATGTGTGATTGGCTTGTAACCCAAGACGTTGCCTAGCTCCCTGTGATTTTCCTTAAAATATTTTCTGAAGACATATATGTTCATATTGATAGAAGACATATATTTAAAAGGGAATGATATCAGGATTTGATACTGAGTGTTTAAAAAGATACAAAAGGAGAAACTTCCACTCCATTGTCACTTTAACTGGGACAATCCTAGGTACCATGGACACTACAGTTTCTACATTTAACTTTGCTAAAATCTTGACCCAGACTAGCAACTCATACTTGAAGATAATAAAGCACTCAGCATATAGCTTATTCCAAATCAAGAAATCATATAAAATAGGCATTATTTTTAATATCTCGCATGGATCTGTCCCATAAATTTCCTCAAAACAGCCATGTTGCAAACATACTAGAGATTCCTTCCTTTCCGCAACATGAATTTTCCTTTTGCATAATCATTCAGTGGCTAGGTCACTCAGTAGTAGGAGAGGGATACCAGGAAGCTAAAGACTCAACTCTTTAACTTCCTGAAAGTGAAGACTCAAGTTCCTTCTCCACCTAAAGAGATCCTTTCACGTGTCTCACATAGAGTGTCATCAGGAGACAATAACTTCATTGCCGCAATAAGTTTTCTTCCTCCTGATGATACTGCTTCATTGTTCAATAAAATAATTGTAAGTCATTGGAAAAAAAAAAAAAAAAAGGGAAGAGAAGATAAAAGTAATATAACAAAAGAAGGAGTAAAGAGAACAAACCAGAATACTGTTCTTCAGTCTGTTGATCAGGGAACTGAATTTTTGCTGCTGTGATTGCTTCAATTTGGAAGATAAGACTTCCAAATAGAGATAGAAGGATGCAAACTTCTTTGATCTTCCTTTCTCAACTCTTTACCAAATACCTGGCGCTGATTTCTCAGGAAAAGCTATTGAGGTAGATCAATCTGGGGTCTGACCCAAGATGTGACATAATAATTATTATTACTATTATTTCCATCATTATTATGATGGAAATACAGTAAATATATTATTATTGCAAAGTTCTTTAATGAAGTTCTGAAATACTTTAAATATTCTAACTTAATTTTTAGGATGCCTCAGAATAAAATGAGAATATTTTTACCACACTTTCAGTTTAAAAAAAAAAAAAAAAAAGAAAGCATATGTTTTTGTATATATGTTTAATATTTTAATTATATAAATATTTATTTGTTGAAGAAATTAATAATTGCAACTGAAAACCTTCATGTCAAGGCTTGAAGAGCAGCCTTACATATCCAGTATTGGAAGAATTGTTCAAGAACAGTTCATCCTTGTGAAAATAATTGCCTTCATAAAGTTAATTAGCTGCATAACTGCTGGCTGCATGAGGTAGCACTGCCCAAGGGCAGCTTAGCATTCATGAATCAGTGTAATTCATACACATCTATCTCAGTCCTTTCTACATTTCCAATGTTTTATGGCCCTGAGTAGCCCCTTTTTTGGTCCTGAACCATAGTGAGGAATGTTAATTTTATAGCAGCCTTCCACTGTCTGAGGGGGGCCTACAAGGATGCCAGAGAGGGACTATTCATCATGGACCCATAGTTTAAATGGGGCAATGTGTTCAAACTGAAATAGGGGAAGTTCAGTTTAGATGTAAGGAAGAAGTCCTTTACTGTGAGGGTGGTGAGGCATGGGAACAGGTTGCCCAAAGAAGTGGTAAATACTCCATCCCTGGCAGTGTTCAAGGCCAGGCTGGACAGAGCCTTGGGTGACGTGGTATAAGGTAAGGTGTCCCTGCCCATGGCAGGGGGATTTGAACTAGATGGTTGCTGTGTTTCAAGGTCTGAGATAAGAACAGTCCAGTAACTAAGGTATAACACAAAACTGCTACTGCTACCACCAATAATAATAATGTTAAGGGAAATAACAAGGGGAGAGAATGCAACCACTCACCACCTGCCAACCTATACCCAGCCCAACCCGAGCAGTAATCTAGCCCTGCCGAGTAACTGCACCCAGTTTATATAGTGGGCATGACATGCTGTGGTATGGAATACCCCTTTGGCTACTTTGGGTGAGGTGTCCTCTTTCTGCTTCCTCCCAGCTTCACCTTTTCCCTGGCAGAGCATGAGGCTGAAAAGTGCTTGATTGCAGTAAACATTACTGAGCAACAACTGAAAACATTGGTGTTATCAGCATTGTCCTCAGGCTAAAGCTGAAAACACGGCATTGCACCAGCTACTGAGAATGAGAAAAATGACTGCTACTGCTGAACCCAGGACAATGATCTTAAAGTCCTTTCCAACCCTAACTTATATAGTTCTATGATTTTATGATTGAGCATACTTATGACTGCTGTTTTCTGATGCCTTTCTAAAAAATTTCCAGAGAGATCTGTTTGTAAATGTGTTTATCAAATATTGCAGGTTCTTTGTAGATAGCCAGAAGTCCTTGCTACTTGAAAGAAAGATAACCAGAGAAGAAAGAGAATATGTGTTCATATATGCATTCTGACTATGAAAAAATGTGTGATGAAATAATAACCTATCAGCCCTTTCCATGTGGAAACAATTCAGACACACTCAGTAAAGAAAATTATTCTACCCTAATCTGTTCTTTGGCAGGAACTTATTTTAGGTTATAATGCAGTAGTAGGGGTTTTTTGACAGTAAGACATGAAATTTTAATTTAAAAAAACCAACAAAACAACAAAAACAACCATCAAAAATACTGTTTAAAATGCCTTATCCTCAACAGTCCCTATCTGACTCTTTTTTCTACTAAAGCTTGAGCTTTCAATGGCTGAAGAGTCTAAATTACTTTTAAATAGCATTGGTTTCTATGCACAATCATTTGCAAATTGATACAGAGTAAAGCAGCTCTGTGAATATTCCTTGGAGCAAGAAGGCCAGGATTTGCTGACAACATTGGCTGCTTACACTTGTAAGTGGAGACGTCAGCGTCATGAACCTGATGTACCAGGGCTCTGTTGCTGACAAAGTAACTGGCACCTCCAGAAAATGTTTTGGATCTGGTATCTGGAGTATTTCAATTCACAGGGGAAAGGCAGAAAGGCAAGGAGCTTAAGAATGAGACTGCACCTGTTGAAAAAGGAATTCTGGTGGTCTCTGTTCAGAGTACGAAAGTAACCTAGAGGTACTACTGGGCGAAAGATACCTGTTGTGGAATCTGATTCCTGATCTGAAAATAGCTATTCTATCAGACAAAGGAGATACGCATAGGACTTAAATTTTTATGGGCTTGCTTTCCGCACAATATCCACATGTATCTTCCCAAGCTGACTACAGTAATGTGACTTATACTTGGGTGAATTGCCTCACTTCTTTACATTGCTCAGAGGTGTGGATCTAGTTAAGTACATGTTAGTCAATTATACTGTATCACAGAATCACAGAATCATAGAATAGTTAGGGTGGGAAAGGACCTTAAGATCATCTAGTTCCAACCCCCCTGCCATGGGCAGGAACACCGCACACTAAAACATGTCACCCAAGGCTCTGCTCAGCCTGGCCTTGAACGCTGCCAGGGGTGGAGCACACAACTCCCTTGGGCAACCTATTCCAGCGCCTCACCACCCTTACAGTAAAGAACTTCTTCCTTATATCTAATCTAAACTTCCCCTGTTTAAGTTTGAACCCATTATCCCTTGTCCTATCTCTAATGACACCTAATAAAGAGACCCTCCCCAGCATCCTTATAAGCCCCTCTTCAGATACTGGAAGGCTGCTATGAGGTCTCCACGCAGCCTTCTCTTCACCAGGCTGAACAGCCCCAACTTTCTCAGCCTGTCTTCATACGAGAGGTGCTTCAGTCCCCTGACCTTTCTCGGGGCCCTCCTCTGGACTTGTTCCAACAGTTCCATGTCCTTTTTATGTTGAGGACACGAGAACTGTACACAGTACTCCAAGTGAGGTCTCAAAAGAGCAGAGTAGAGGGGCAGGATCACCTCCTTCAACCTGCTGATCATGCTCCTTTTGATACAGTGCAGGATACAGTTGGCTTTCTGGGCTGTGAGCGCACACTGAAGGCGGCTCATGTTCGTTTTCTCATTAACCAACACCCCCAAGTCCTCCTCCACAAGGCTGCTCTGAATTTCTTCTCTGCCCAACCTGGAGCTGTGCCTGGGGTTGCTCTGACCCAGGTGTAGGACCTTGCACTTGGCATGGTTCAACTTCACAAGGTTGGCATCAGCCCACCTCACAAGCGTGTCAAGGTCCCTCTGGATGGCATTCTTTCCCTCCAGTGTATCAACCGAACCACACAGCTTGGTGTCATCAGGAAACTTGCTTAGGCCACACTCAATCTCACTGTCCATATCACCAGCAAAGATGTTGAACAAGACCGGCCCCAACACCAATCCCTGAGGGACACCACTCGTTACTGGTCTCCATGTGGACACTGAGCCACTGACCACAACTTTTTCATGTGGACATCCAGCCAGTTTTTTATCCACCAAGTGGTCCATCTATCAAATTGATGTCTCTCCAATTTAGGAACAAGGATGTCATGAGGGACAATGTTGAATGTTTTGCACAAGTCCAGGTAGATGACACCAACTGCTCTACCCCTGTCTATCAGTTCCGTAGCCCCATTGTAGAAGGCCACCAAATTGGTCAGGCAAGATTTCCCTTTAGTGAAGCCATGCTGGCTGTCACCAACCACCTTGTTGCTTTTCATGTGCCTTAGCATGCCTTCCAGGAGAATCTG
>WYDI02010211.1:0-10293 GCA_009867235.2 Psittacus erithacus | reverse complement strand
TTATATTTATTAATATATTATAATACGCATTATAACATATTTATCAATATATTAAATTTATTATTAATTATTATAATTTATACAATAATAATTATTATTATTATTTCTTTGTAGTCTGTGACTAGGATTTGCAAATCAAAGCTATTACTCTTCAAAATGCTAAAATGGCAGACACTGGGCAAACATACAGTCTCACTCCCTCCAAAATCCACTAGAGAGAGACAAACACACTCTGGGCCCCAGCCCAACTTTATCCTAGTCTTCAAGTTGATATTCACTTCAGGGATGGGAAGCTCTGCTGGATGGCTTCAAATTTGCCTCCAGACTGTTACTAATTGGGAGGACTCTTCTTTATCCTTTCTGCAGTGTTAGCAGAGGCACACTGGCAGCGTGCCGGCAGTGGAAGCTGCCACTTTGGGAAGAGTTTTGATTAAAATATACATTGCTTTGATCAGTGGCTTCCCTGTAGTGCAAGATAAACATGATCAGCAGTTTTGGTTGGTGTTCATTCCTAAGGCACATGCTGTGAAGTTAGTGCACTACACTAAGCAAAAGCTTAAAAGGAAATGATTCTAGCCAACTGGGACTTGGAGTTATCCTGAGACTAGAAATCTTCAAATCTAACCCAAGCAGAAACCAGCCCTGCCTTTCCCCCTCTGCCAGTAGGGTCTTCCACATTGGCAAGTCCAAGAGGTGAGGGTTGAGATCTTTTATAACAAGGCAATTATGTCAGAGGAGGAAAGGTATGAGAGCACATTCCAGAACTCATTTCATGCTTTGTGTCTTTTCATTCAACACCAGAAACATCACACAAGTACACTTCCCTTCAGTTGGTGAAGCTTGTTTGAATCTCACAGCTGGGGCCTGGAGGAGTTGTCTGAAGTGCAGCCATGGTCTTTATGTCAAGACATTTAAACACTACTTTTTCCTCTTCTTTTTTTCTCCCTTTTTTCTTGTGAAGCCAAAATGATGTCTATTACAGGAAACTAGTATAGCTGTTAACATAAATAGCATTCATGGAAATTGCTTTCTGTACTATGGCTTTGTAGGCAAAATTAAACTTCAGGAATTTGTTTTAAAAGTTCTGATGCTCAAGGCTTTACATTCCTAGGGATGAGAATGCAAAAAAAATATACATGATTAAATAAAGATTTGCTCAGAGAATGGCAAGCAGCTTAATGATGTTACTTATAAGCTCATAAAAGAAACACAGGCATAAGAGGAAAACTTAGTGTCATGCTTTGGTTTTTTAAGCTGGACTTTTAAAGACATATTATTTCCTTGGAAAGGGTGATTTCCCCAATGGGGGTAGGAGCCAGCCTACCCTTCCTTTTGCCATCCTTAAGACTGGGGCAGATCCTGAGTAAATACCAAAAGGTGGAGCACCACCAAAATCAACAAGGCTGTCCCAAATGAGATCTGGGTGCCCACTCCTCCCACTACCTACAAGGCTGTGGGCAGCAGGTAGGCGCTGCTGTCAAGTCCAAGTGGCTCACTGGCACTGATGACTCTCCTAGGTTATGTGTTACTCTGCTGTGTCTGTTCGAGGGCCCTCTCTGATAAAGCAATGAACATACCATAAAACTGTTTTACAAGCCAGGTCTCACTCTGCTCTCCAGCTTTTTCTCATTAAGGGCATCGCTGCTTCAAGGAAGTTTAAGCTGCAGCACATTTAACATCTGCATTCCTTTGACGTGTTTTGAAATGATTTGAAAACAACTGGGGAGAGGAGGACCAGGTCTGGGGAGGTGGGGGGGGGAGAGCTGAGTGCTTCAAAGAGAAATCACATCAACATATAAGCCCCAGATTACATAACTAGCCCCACCAAGGAAATAAATTAATTTGTTTCCCAATGGCTTATTTATATAACCCTTTAATTACAGCTAACCATATCACCAGTATTAGACCATGGGAAAATGTAAAGCTGTTAAGCAACCTACCACTCCGCCCTCTCCAGACCGACAACACAATCATTAAGCAACAGCTACATGTTAGGACATCGCCTGCTCTTTTGTCTTCCAAAGGTATAGTTCAATAATGTGGGTATAAAAACGTGACCTCAACTGTAACTCTTTTTCTAGGGCTTTTGTGTGTTCCTAAACTCCATCTCCCTGATGGGTCATAAAAATGGAACAGCATTTGACCTGCTTGCAACACAAAAAGGGATATTGTTGGAAAATGCCCTGTTTTTCCCAGTCTGTACATGACTCATAATCAGCAGCTGAGTGCTGTTAACTGCGAGTGCTGCTCAGTCTGTGTTGGCTTTTCAAATGTGGTAAGTTTAGGTAGCTTTGTTGACTTCAATTGCAGCATTTCTAATTGCTTCTAATTCAGCAGATACCAGCTGAGACCTGAGCTTTTGCCCTACAGAAGGCACAGTGTGTTAAAGCAGCTTGCTGCAGCTCCTTGAAGCTTAATGAATGCTGCATATTAGGAGTCATTAGGCCAAACTGCTGTGATGAACAGGATGGCAGCAGTAACAGAGAAGACTGTGCAAGTGAGAAATACCTGAAATGGTCAAAGCAGCTGTTTCAATCCATGTTCTGTCCAGAAGACAAGACATAAATGTTTATATAGGGGAAAAAAATCTGGCGATGTGAGATAAAGCTGATTGTGGCATGTGGATAATGCTAAAACTTGCAACTAGGTTGCAAGAAGGGCTTCATTATAAATCATGGAAATTCTTCCTAATGTATTTATGCTTGGATGGGCTCTCAATAGTCAGATTGTGGAATCTTTCAGGTACAATGACTTTCTCTCTGCGAAGGGGGAAGTCTTGGTAGCTTTGCGTTACTGTAATATGAACAGCCTTATTTAGGTACAAAGCTAATGCGTCTTAATACTGGACATATTAATACAGCCAGTGTAGCTGGATATTAACAGCCTTATATATGACCAAATTAGAACTGGTTATCACGGATGTTTTGGAATCAGTCACTTTATCAATGGAGCTGGGTATCCTAATAGACAGGCATCCTGTCCACCACATGTGAATAGGTTCAGTGCAAGAGCTACAGTAGGTGTTTTGGGAATGCCTTGAAACCAACCCTGCAGATTAGAAGGGAGTCATTCCAGGCTCTGTATTCAAGAATCCATAATACTCCATCTGAAATTCAAAAAGAGCCAAAGAGAAAGCGCAATATGGGAATTGCCCACAAGAAAATTCCTCAATTAGCTTGCTAAATAATCCTTTCTTTGTATTTATTTTTAATTTAAAGATGGTATAAGTGAGCTTTAGCAAACCATTCCGGCATAACTCGGTGTGCAGAGGGATGAAGCAATGTTATAATTCTATCTTCTCCACCCTTTGAAGCAGTATTTCGTTGGTCATGTCTGCGATGCCTGAGGTTGGCCTTTAGACCAAGTTCTGCACTCTTAAAAACAGATCAAAAGAAACTTGGTCATCTCCTTCAAAAGGCAGCCATTCTCCTCCCCTTTTTCACAGAGCTGCAACATGAAATAAGGCTTAGTGCTGAGGAATGTCTTCTGTAATTCAGTGTAAATGTTCTGGCTCGCTGTCTCAGTTTCTTAGATGGGAATAGCAAGACAGCTATCTTCAGGGGATGGTAGAACAATGCTGTCAAATGTGACTAGTGTCTATCTACCCCAAAAGCTTGAGAACAAGAAAATACATCAAGAAAGCAGTGTTCTTGAATTGAATGCTATAATTATGTGATTTCTCATTCATAACTAATTTTTAATCAAAAATTAAGGCTTATAGAGGTGAGATCTGTACAGACCTTTGCACCTCTTGCTGATGTTTCAAATGACACTCAGTTACATAGAGAATAACTATGCTGAGGTGCAGAGGATAAGATTGATCTAGATCAAGATTGACCTAAGATCTAGAGAAAACACAAACGAGTCAAAATCCAAGACCCAAATTCCCGAGTCTTTAAAAAACTTTAGTTAATACATACTTATTTTTTTTTCTACGAAGTATCATTCCCTGATTTTGGCTGGAGATAGTGAAGTACCTTGAAAAAGACTAATTCCATTTTGTGTTTAGCTTGGCTGAAGCCAAGACCTACAAGAAATCACTAGGGAAAAGAGCCTTTCCTCCTGTTACTGGTTGTTTGAGTCAATCTTCTCCAGAATTCCCTGATGATGAAGCTAGAAAGCAACATAAAATTATTCACTATAATTCAAGGTCTGTTCTGAAACAAATTCTCTCATTCAGAAATGCAAGAACTGAAAGCTGATCCTTTGTGAAGTCTGGAGAGTGATGTACATAGCATTAAACCCCAAAACACCTTAATTAAGTAAGTTTCTGGTGCAGCATCTCAGGGCACTCACTATGCACCACAGCAGAGGCTCTCCAACCCTCCGTGGTCAGTCTAGACTCGTCCAGCTTGAGCTCTGTAGCTCTGGGTCTGCATCAGCATTTATTTCTGCCCTACAACATGGTTTCTTCATTGCACCTTGCAATAACTAGAACTACATTTGAGTGGGAGCTATGACCATGTAACCGGCAGGCAGATGTGGCCTCTCATAATCTGCTCGTCTGTTGGGAAAAGCAAGGAAAATACCAGATAGCCACAAAAAAAGTCTTCTGGCTACCCAAGGTCTACCAGAAGACCTGGAGAGACACTGTAAAACAAGGAAATGATCTGGAACTGATTTCCATTCTTCCTAATATTCCTCAGTAGAACAAAACATCTGTGAGCTGGATAGCTGTAGACAGCTGGTTCTGGAGAAAGGCTGGAATTTACCCCACCAAGACATAACCTTCTCTAAAGGGAATAATACCACCACAAAAACACATCAAACCTGAATAGCTCTTGCAACTGTTTGCAGTTCAGGAAATCAGTGTGCTGCGTTGCTGTTTGTAACCCATATAATTTTATCCTCACTCTGTGCCCACTTTCTGGTAATGCAACATGGTCGTATTGCTGACAAAATGCATGGAAATGGGGATTTACAGTCCGCTATGCAACGGTAATGAAGTTAGAGGGGAAAGACAAAACCAAAACCCACTCCTGTGTTATAACTGCTTGGGTTAGGCAGCTCTGCAAATGATGCATGGAGAAAACTCCCAATGTTTGAACTTTTGTTAACAAGAAAGGAAAAAAGGGAATAATGTTTTCATTGACTGAAAAATATTCAGTTAAATTCTGTCAGAAGAACATTTTCAGGGAAACAAAGTCCAAATCAGATCCCCATGGGCAAAATTTACCAACAAATGGACCTTTTTTCACTTTTCAGAGAAAACCTCTTGAGATTTTCAATTACCTCATGAAAAATTAAAACTAAAGAAGTATTCAAGGAGCCGGGCTATTTCCTATGAACATGCATGTCCAGATGAAAATTCCATTTTCTGACAACAGTAACTGCTGACAAAGAAGTTTTGATCAGCCTATGAAACGTTCGCACCCTGTGTGTAAATGATTCATCACCGACAGGTCTTATTCCGCGCATGGTTTCCTTGTGTAGGCCAGTCTCCAAAGGGAGAGACCATGAGGAGCTACCGGGAAGCTGGTTGGATGTGTACTTCCATTTAACCACGCCATCCTTTTGGTGCAGCATTTGCTGAAATGCTGACGTTTGCTTTTTCTCCTGCATCTTTACTGATCCTGCAGTAGAAGTGTTCACACTGACAGCACATTTCTACCAGCTGAGGATCTGGCCCTATTTTATCCCTCTTGACTTATTTTTTGGCATGTTGCTGCAAGAGGATTGGGACCCTGCCAGGACGGGGGTGAACAGAACAGCATTCCTGAGCTCTTAGTAGTGTTGACCATTGTATTGATGTGAACGCATAAAAACCTTCAAAGGCAGAAAGGTGACTCCCTGTCACATGCAATGCTCCTTCTAGTCCTTTCAAGCTGCAGATCATCAGCATAGTCTGTACTTGAACCCAGGACATGCTGCTTTCTCCAGTGAACGACTGATGGAGATTATTGTAGTGAATAGTAACAGTAGATGAGGTGCTATCTTCCCCTTTAAATTGAGCCATTCAATTTGTCATGAATGGCTGAGTATTTCTTGCTGGCATTTGGGACTTAGATTTCAGCACTGGGAATAAAGAGAACAGGATCAATGGTGAAGCTGAAGTACAAAAAGAAGGAGCAAAAAAGGGCAAAGGACTAAAACCGATAGAGACAAGCAATTACAAGGTGTATTAATGGGCTAGGCTGGAAAGAGGGAAGAACTTATTGTTATTCTGGGGGATTTTTTTCCATGAAAGATAAAGGGGAGGGAAGTGAATATTCGTTATTCGAGCAATTGTAAAGCTGTGGCTGCAAAGAATAAAGAGACCTTTTAGAACATAGCAGCTGCCTCCGAGCCTCGAGTGTGGTACTTGATACTACCCTCCTAATGCTTTTTGGCCAGCTTTTGAGAACAGCAAGGAAGGTATTCAGAAGGAAGACAATGACAAATGTCAAGAAAGAGAGAGGAAATCTGGAGCTTAAAAGACTATTGAGTGACAGGAGCGCTAGATCAAAGGCAGACATTTACCAGGTATCTATAATTGCAATGCTAATAGAGGTTAATCACAGAAAGCAGAGCCAAAGGCTGGATGTCTGTTCAACCATAAAGCATACATGTATATTTAATACACCCACATATACATAAACACACATATGTATGTATATATGTACTCCAAAAGCCAGGTGGTCATTCAGGCAGTCGCTGTCACCTGTTCTGGTTTTCTCTGAGTTGCTAATGGAAAGGAAGATTTTGCAGACAGATAATTTGAACCCCTTTATTGTCAGAGCCTGAGAGGTGTTTGAGAAGGAGCAGACAAGATGGGGCTCAGACACAAATCACTGGAAAAGCAGAGTCAGAATTTGTTTCTTTATAAAAAGGAAACAAACCCCCAAATCCATGCCCAGCAAGGATTCATAGCTTTTAACACAGAGAAAGGAGAAGCAATATTAAAACCCTTTTAAAATCAGGTGTCTGCTTATTTTGAGGGCTGGGTTTTCCAGGACCTCAGCACCAGTTACACAACAAAACGAGCATCAGCTTTTCTAGAGGCTGCACAATTCTGCAAACATGGGCTCAACTTTGAGCGCTTTTGCTTACCAGCCCTTTTCAATCTTATCTCTCTCACAGACATGCTCTCTCTTGTTATCATTCTTCCACCCATTCCTTTCCTATGCCACACACAGATTTCAATAAGCAAAACAAAAACATTTCCTATGGGAGTATCTCCACACTCATGTTAAGAAAAAGCTGTGCTTGTTCTCCCTCTGTGGCATGTAGCAGTCCCCGCTGTGTACTGCAGCAAATACAGCTACAGCAAGACTGAACTGTGTCTAGAATAATTCCTCATACCACAGCTATGTCTGATTTTACCAGCAAAACCATTCTAATGTCATGGACTCTCAGCTCTAGAAAAACAAATGTTACTTATAACAAAATGCCACACACGGACTATTAATGAAGGACCATAGCAACACTAAGTGTATATATCCAAAACTCGTCACCCAAAGACAGCCAGTGATGGTGGGATTTGCCCATAAATTAACCACAGAAGGTCTAGGTCTTATTATGTGTCTGAACTAATTCCTGAAATTATAGGGTCTTCTAGCAGAGGTTTTAGGAACATGTAATACAAATAAAAGCTACTTTAAAAAATGCAGTACTTATCCAAGAGATACCTTGTCTATAAGAAAAGATGCTTTCAGTCATGGCCTATAAACCACCTACTTAACCACCATCAGAACCCAGTTTTCTCCATACAGAATAATTACATTCATACTTTAATAACATGAATTTTGTCTCCTTTTTGCTAGGTCCTATATGCTGAAAGGAAAAGGATGCAAGGCATGAGAAAGCAGTACTAATGTATAGCTAAGATGGATATATTCACCTTGTGGGTAAACGATGCCTACACTTACAGTGAATCTGTTACGTTGGTGCTTATGCTGCAGTGGGCAGCCTCATCCCTGCAGCCAGGAGCTGGGAGCAGTTTCTGGGCTGGGGCTTGCTGTCCTCTGTCAATCTCTCCATCCTGCCTGCAGATTTGAGATCCACACAGAAGGGTGGGAAACCTAACAAAGAGCAAGAGAAGGATGGGGTGAGGGCACAGACCGGGGCTCTAAGGTACGTGGGGACTGATGCCCTGTGGGTAGGGCAGCACCATCACACTTGGCTTGGGCAAGTCTGAACAACCACTGAAGAAATGCTCGTCTTGATACTTCCTTTTGCAGAACTGGAAGGAAGAGGGATAATGGGGGAAGGGCAGAAAAAGATGCACACCCAGACACAAATCAAAAGTAATTTGCTATGAAATCACAGCAAATGTCCTGTGGGTTCCCTTATTGCCTCTAGCCGAGGACAAATCAAGGTATCATTTTCTGCCTTGCTGTCATCTTCATACACTGTCACAGGTGTTTCATGAAGCACATAAATCAGAAAATACAAACCCTGAATATAAGGGTCTGCTTCAAAGCCTTTCCGAATTAATGCAGCTAAGGCATGTTTCTAAATGCCTTTGCTAACTGAAGGCCTGTGGCATCATTACATTGAAAATGAAGCAGGAATCTAAAATGTTAAAAATGGGCCAAACCTCTAATATACCATTTTCTGTCTGGAATAGGATTAGGTTAAAATTCAGAGGTTCAAGTCTGAGGCTGGAGCCAGGCTACGGTTTGGGTTTGTCAGCACAATCATCCCATGAACAACTGAGCTGATACTCAGCCCCAACAGTGGGGAGCTTATAAATTCATTTGGAGCAGTCTAGTCTTGCAAGAGCTCTGCCATTCTGGACAGCACCCAAAAAGCAAGCAAAAAGAGGCCTCTGGATGGTTTTTTTATTATTATTATTTTATTACTATTATTTAAATAAACCCACTGTAGGTTCTAAACAAGCTCAAATCTAGGCAGACATGCTAAAACAAAACTACCCTTCATTCTGGGAATAGGAAAGAGATGAAACTCCTGTTTAGTCACATCTCTACTTTAGTGATACCTATCTTACAGCATGCTCCTTCTAAAAATGAATTAAGAACTACAGCAGCCTCTTACCAACGCTCCTCCCTGCAATAAACAAAAATATATCTTGGATTATTTTGCAATAGCTGGAAAGTTAAAAGCCTTTCTTAACAACTAACAGTTTCCATGACAAGCCCTCATCACTATTTTGACATCCCATCTAAGACTGGTGATCTATCTGCTGCAGCACAGATCCTTGCACGCACGTCCTTGCTGCTGGCTGGGAACCCTTCTTCCCCTCTGCACCACCCTTCATCAAGGAGCTAAGTCCTGGGATGAGGTTTTGTTTTCTGTTGGGTGACATCAGTGTCTCCCTGGAAAAGCAGTGTTCCCTGGGTGCTTGAATCTCCTTGCTAATACTTGTCAGGTCTTTTTTGTCTTCAGGTTAACTTGACTTTTAGTCTCTCTTCTGGTCATTTTCAAGTATTTTTATCAATAGAAGAGTGAGAATGTGGTTTATTATCTCCCCTCTTTTATCTTACATCACTTTTGGAAGGAAAAAAAGGGCTGTTCTGGCTTGAGGCTGCAGAGTATAGGGAAAAACGTCTGGAGCTAAGCAGATATTGTAATTTTATTTCCCATCTCAAGCACAAGGCAGGACACATGTGTACTCCTGAGCCACCTTCCTGAACATTGTCTCATGTATTATTCTGGTAGAAGGCTGCCTGGCTTCCAAACAGCTTCTATATACTAGCCAGTACTCCTTTGTAGGGAGGTGAAGAGCCACTGAAACCTCAAGTAATAATTGATATCAACTCCCATTGGTTTCTGTAATAGGTTTTCATATGGAACAGTTATATTTACTGGGCAGAGAACCAAAGCTTCCTAATAAAGAGCAGGACAGTGAAAACTTACAGCAATACTTTCCCCCTCCAAACTCTGCATGCACAGTAAGGATCAGAGGGAAAACATTCTCTATGCTAGAGTACAGGTCAGTACTGCAAAGAGGTGAAACCCTGCAGGGCTGGTGTAACAAGAACACAGAGAGGGAAGGCAAGTCTGTGTGTACCTCTTCTCCCCCCAGTTCCCTCTGCCTTAGAGATTGTTGGCCTGAAATCACAGCAAAGCCAGTCATCGTTGCATCCATCCCACTCATGATCTCTCACTCCTGCTCATCCAGACAAGCAAAACTGTGACTTAAAGGACTTTAACTCAGTTCCTAATTTCTACAAGCTTTCAGTGTATTAGCTTCCTCTCCTGGCTGAAAATGTCTCTGAAGCAACACAGAATTCTTATTCCCCCTCTACACCAAGCTGTGTGGTTTGGCTGAAGCGCTGGAGGGAAGGAATGCCATCCAGAGGGACCCTGACACACTTGTGAGGTGGGCTGATGCCAACCTGATGAAGTTTA
>WYDI02010209.1:0-14445 GCA_009867235.2 Psittacus erithacus | reverse complement strand
TGTTTTGCCCTTTGCTTCTCAGCCTGATTAAAACTGCGGGTTTTTAAATTGGATTCCAGTCGTTTGTTTGTAACACAGCCAGAAAATCATGCTGCAGAGCCTTCTTTTCAGGAATAAACATTATTCTTTCTAGGCCGTGAGCTGGATTTGAGCCACCCAGTTAGAAAAGAGAGATTAATTATCAATGCCCAATTTACCTACAAGCATATGCAACTTTCTTTTTCATCTCTGCTATGTACAATTACACATAGAGTCACAGCTCACTTCCATCACTCCCAACAGCACCTGGAAGTGTAGTTCACAGGAGGCACAAATAATGCTCATGGCACACACAAGCTGATCAGTGACCACCTTCAAGTATGTCGTGCAAAGGTGCAATCCCACAGTCTCTTCCCCTCATGAACCACAGTCCAGATGCTGGCACACTGCAGAAAGGCCATTTCAGAGATGTCAGTACAGATGTTCAACTGGCCACCTCATGAGAGAGACTCAGCACTTACTCTCAGCTGGCTGTGAGAGAAACTGCATGAATCTGCAGTGTGAAAGAAAGGAGCAGAAGGAGGATGCTTGAACTATCTGACCCAGACACTTGGTGTTATAAAGCAAGAAAAGATTTCCTGCCATGGCAAAGCTGGTTAATGCATGGAGGGCAATCCTACCACTGGAAAACCCTAGAAGATACGCAACGCTCAGCGTTTGGTATTGACATAGTGAGCCCTAGAATCCCTGAGCCCAGAGGCAAACTTCTCCTGAATATCCTCCACCATCCTAACACTAGGTGAATGAGAAGAGTGTGGAAATGCCACAGAGCTGCAGGATCCCTCCCATGGTGACATGAAGGAAACTGGGGGAAAGGTGCACTGATTTGAAACAATTCAGCTTAATTCCCCAACAAATTGCTTAAACAGTGAGAGCTTCCCTGGAGCATATGCTGGGCCTCTTGAGTGTTTATGAAATAAAAGCCATTGGTGTTTTCCATGTTGTTTAGGACCATGTTCCTGCTGCTTTTGCAAAATGACAAGGACCAACGGAAGTGAATGGAAATATGCTGTTTCACATCAGCTGGATGGGTAACAAGAGTTACATGAGTTACTACAGCACTGTTTTTCTCACATGACTACTCTATATGATAAAACTTCTAATTAACTCCATAGTAAATGCGATGGGAAGAATCTTCTGCTAATTATTTATATAATTTTAGGCAACATATAAGAATAAGATCAAAATGTGGCAAGAAAATGATAGTTAAATAACTTTGTCAACTTGTGCTGTAGGTAAATTAACAGTGTGGTGAAGGATGGGAATGCATTCACAAATCAGGGTGCTTCATATGTGCTTCACCAATCAAAGCTACCTCTGCTTCCTTTGGTACTGCCTTGCAGCTCCCTGCAATGAAGCACCACAGCCCCTCTTTCAGAGCTGCATCGAAGAATCTACTCAGAGTATTTCTTGTATTGAAAAATCTACACAAGTTACTTGCTTTAACTCTAATGGAACAGCCAAAAGTGGGAAAATTACCTTAGCAGCCATGCAACCATACTGGCATAAATTTACTTGCTATTTCTCCCAAGGGAATAAGTTTTTTGATTCAGTCATCCTTCTATAAAAGAAGGGCTCACCATGATATAATTCTATAAGCCCCCATTAATAGTACCTTCTCCAACATGCAAGGGAAGAATAGATCTAAAGATTTATACCCAAGGGATTTGTCATTTTGGACCATCTGTTTTGCTGTATCTTCTTCCATTGTCCTTGTGAAGATCTGTGCTTCCAGAAGCTGCTGAAAGTTTGGTTAAAGTTGGGCACCCAAAAGCTGAGCCAACCTAAGAGTTACACACATCTGAAAGCCTCAGTAGGTTTACTTTGCACGCCACGGAGTTAGTTTCATTGATCTGAAAGCAAGATAACGATTAACAAAACAACACCACAACTGTTTGTTAGCTCTGTCTTCATATACGCCACATTAATTCAAACATGAATTAAACATAGAAATGCAGCTGAAGTGCTCGGTGCTGGCAGAGCAGCGTTCCCTTCCAGATTCCTCACATCAAGTCCCATCCTGCCACCATCTCATGCCAAGCTGGCAAGGGCCTGCAGCCTGCCAGGAGATAAAACCAGCTGCTGCACTAGAAGGCGCATGCAGAAGGCATGTCTGGAGAGCACGGTCTCATGACTAACATCTTGTTTCTGCGATAACACACTCGGCCACCTACACAACTAGCCTTTTGAATAATTACTTCACTGCATGGGTTCCCATGAGCAGCAGACTGATAGAAGATCAAGATAAGCTGTCGCTGCTGCTCTCACAAGGGTTTGCTAGGTCTGGACTATATTCCAGATTTCACACACAGCTCTTGTAGCTCTGTTTTGTCTCAATTATTTCATTCAGGTCCACTGCTCCAATACCAGGGCACCAGACCACTGCTTTTGTTCATACCAGTACTTCACTGAGCTCTCAAGACACATAGGTGTTCATTTGATTCACGTGTGTGTGAGCACAAACTGCAGCAGGGTAAATAGGATAGTAAAACCCCTTCTCCCTTCCCATTAGGCAACAGGTACATATTCATCGAGCCAGATGGGCTTTTTAGACCCAATGCTCAGCAGTCCCCACTTATAAAAGCACCCTCCACATACTTTCTTCTTTTCCCTTCCTCCGCAATGTCCCAGATCAATGTAATTTGAAAGGCCTGTTTCATGGATCCACACTGTTATCACACACCAGCAAAAGCTTTTGCATCTTCCACATCAACAACAGAAGTTTTCTGGCTTTCAAATACAAGATCACAGACTTTTTCACAAGAGCAAGTTTACATCAAAGCAAGTTGTCAGCATAATTTCATTAACTGGCACTAAAGGAGGCACGTCCAACAGTTGGCTTTTCTATCTACAACAAAGTTGTTTCCATTTCCTCCCCATTATAGTCTCGGCAATTTGGGCAAAGTAACTTACTGCTCCCACATCCTGAGAACTGTGGGATTGTTTCTATAGCACATGATGGGCTAGGTAGGAATAGCCGTGTAAAAATCACTGTATCTCCCACCAGGGTTCACACCTCTGCAGAGAGGAGTTGGACAGCACACCCCCAACAGACATGGGGTCAAACCTGTGTAAAAGGACTTAACTCATTCTTCTGCCACTGGCATGGAAGTAGCCCATCCTCTAAAACACATGACGCATTTGGGAAAGCCTAAGGGAGTGTGGGAACAGTGGGATCCCAGCATCGGCTGGACAGGTAGGCAAATAACCTAGGCAGGGCTTTTTAAACAGGAACCGCCTCACCTCTTTTTTGGTTTGTATGAGGAGGCTCCTTCCTCTGATATCTTTAATTAAGAGGGTTGTGTTTTGTTTTTTTTTTACTCTGCGGTAGCTTTTATCTAACAGGTATATGTAAAAAGTGCGCCTGGGGAAAATCATATTCATGGGAACAAACTTAGCAAAGCCACTTTAACCCAGCTACTTTTTCGAACCGCACCTCAGGGCAATCCCTTGAAGATATTTATGCTCCTCTAGTGAGTTAGAGGCTTCTGAAACTCCCACTAGTCCCACTTCCCTTTATTCCTCTGGGTACAAGCAGTGAGAAGTGCCACTTCCACTCTGCTCTCAGGTACAGCATTCGTGAGGAGCTGCTTTCAAGAAAGATGACAAGCTCCACCCTGCAAAATGCTTAGGGCCGCAGCCCCTTGCAGCAACCAGGCTGTGCTCCAGCAGCTCAGAGGCTTCAAATGCGATTGTGAATCTCACACAAATCTACGTATCTGCATAAACCACTGTTGACAAGACAGCTCATGGCTACAGCACATAGGCCAGGTACACATCAGAAATTCCTTTCTATTTACTTTCTACAAGAGTTTTTTGTAACGTCTAAATGATATAACGTGGCACAGCTGGTACCATAGTCCTAGCAAAACTCCAAGAAGAGAGGGGGTTTCAGGTTAGGCTTAGAGATTGAAGAAATACAGGGTATTTTTGCAGTATTTTGTCATTCCTTTTGAATAATACCAGTCTGCAATATAATTTCTAGATTTGACTTAAGTTTCTGCTAAAAATCTGTACAAGCTGCCTTAAAAGCTTGGCCCCGAGCCTCCTAGAAGTCAATGCCAAAATAGTTTTCTGGAGGGACCAGCTTTTTGCCAAGCAGATAAGGATATCAGGCCCATGCTTTTGCTGAGCAGAGATCAACAGCAGAAGAGGGAAATGAAATCATGGTGAATAACACAGTCCTATGGCAAATCTCACGAGCTCTAAGTGCTCAGAAATTGAGGGCCAGCCCTTCCATCTCTCCCACTTAAGACCTTTCCCATACCTGTTGAAAAGAATCCCCAAAAGGCTAGCTTGTAAATTCAGGCGTTTAAGGGAAAAAAAGAACAACAAAACCAAAAACCCAGTATCTGGGCAGTCTCCCTTCAGGTGCTTTAGCAATGGGAGTTTTCCAGCCACAACCCCAACTGTTTCTATCAAAACCCCAGGGGCCAACGCAGCTCCCTGCACAGCAGGGCAGGCAGCTGGGAACTCAGCACAGGCTCCTTGGCAGCTGAAACCAAGGGCTGCAGGGTGCAAAGGAGCAAAGTTGAGCAAAACCAGCCTGGTGCAGCTGCTGTGAACTGTGACTCATATTACAGAAAATGGCAGAGCCATGTTTTTACTGTCTGCGGAGAGTGACCCCTGTGACGAGGGAGAGAGGACCCATTGGGCATATTTCCTCAGTGGAGGATGGTGGAGTTATAAATTGCCAAAACCAGGCAAAAACCAGGAAGCAACTTAAATGCAGGGTGCATTGCCCAGCAGCTGCAGCACAACCAGAGGACAGGGAACAGTGGTGTGAGGGCCCCACCAGCACTGCTGCTGGGTTTTATTGACTGCAATGGGCCCAGACAGCAACGCCCCTCGGAAAAAACAGTCTCAAAGCACTTCCAAAAATGCACACAGGGCCTTGCTGCTGCAGAGGCTACAGCCGACCCCAGCCAAAAGAGATGCCCACATCTGGCCACCTGCCTGTGTCCAGGGTAGCACTGGGGTTGATGCTTTGTGCTCCTGGGACATGATCCTGCTCCATGCACACTCCACCAGGATGCTCTGCACCAGTGCCTGGCCACAGAAGCGGGAGTACGGTGGGGGCAGCAGTGGGGCGCAAGCTGCTCCCCTCAAACTGTGTGCTTTGGAAGGGAAAGTCTGATCTTGCCATCCTGGTCCCACGGCCACTACTGCAGGGCGCAGGCAGACCTTTAGCCTTGTCCCTTACACACACATGCTTTGCATTCAGTTCCCTTATTTCTTGACTCTGGCATGGAACAAGCTCCAGTGTTTACATCTCTGCTGAAAATGCCGAATAGCAACACAATGGATTGCTTCCAGACTACTCGCTTCAGTTGTTTTCTGGTGTTTTCTATCCATTTTCCAGCCATTTTACCATGGCATTTTTTCCACTCTCTTGCTGGTTGCAGCACAATAAGCCATAGAGTGACACAGAAAGAGCACAAGTGGATTTTGCTGCTGACAGAGATGTTTCAGACCCTCTGTGGCAGCCATGGCATGTGGAGCTGGGTATGTACTCAGTGCCTGAGTAATCACGCAGTGCACAGCCACCCTTGACACCTCTGCAGCACTGGCAAAACCAGGCAAATCCCCATACACTGGCTATTTGTGGGAAAGTGAGTAGAAGAGCGTAAATTGTGATAAAATAAACATGTGATAAAATAAAAACCCTCAAGCATTCACAAAACTGGGCCACATTTACTCTGCAAATATGAATGACTATATGCTGGTCTCTTTGGCTGTTGTTAAGCCAGGAAACAAAAGGGGCCAGGTATGGAGGCCATGTGTGACAGCACGGCTTGCTCCCCTGCAGCTAGCCTTTCTCTCCCCAGCCAGGAGAATTGAGACCTATCTGCTCTGCCCTGAGGGGCAGCCCCCACACACATGCTGCCCATGACCTCCCTGGGTGACCCAGCCTAAACTGGGAGCTAGGGCTGTGCTCACCAACACACCACACTGGGAGCAAGGCAGGGTGGCTGCCAGGAGGACGTGCTCCTGAGCTGCACCAATAGCTGATGCAGATGTAGCTGCTCTTTCTGTGCTTGAGACAGGCATTTTATGTGGGGACCACTTTGAATTTTGCTTGCAGCACCAGTTCCTGTCTGGCAGGTCTAAGGCTGTGGTCTTACCTTTGGGATGATATGCTGTGCCTCTTACACTAGCAGGCACAGCAAAAGCTATCTTATAGTACCCTTGAATTATTTATACCAAAGGTAGCCTCCTACCAACACAGACAGACTTCACAAGAGGCCTGGTGCATCTGCTGATGCCATCCTATCGCCTCTCTCCTCTCCTGTGATAAGGAGTGAGCAGGAAGTTTGCTCAAGTTTCCAAATTAGAATACTAAATTACAAGTATGTGCATATTGGCCAAGTTGGGCACTTTGACACGGAAGATGTAACAGAACCATTATTATATTACCTCTTTCCAGGAGCCTGTCTTACTCTGCACTCACCACATAATAGAAGGATGCTCCTGTCCTAAAGAACTGCTCAGCTTATCCCTGACCACAAACTAGCAGCCTGAGGTAACACAGATAAAATCACAGCTGCATACCTTTATGTTCTACCACCAGTCTGAGCTGACAGGAATGAGCATCACTGGGTTAAATCTCCTAAAACAGGCACTGAAGCCCCATTTGAGCCATACTTTTACTTGGGATCTGGGAGACAATGGTCTAAATCACATATACAGGCATTTTACACTGTAAAACACCTCCAATCAAGTGTTATATGTTTAAATGTCAGTCTACTCTGAGCTTTCATATCAAAGGGCAAATGCTGATGGAAGAGAGGCAGAGAAGTGCAGCAGAGAGGTAAATAATTTGAAAGGCCTTAGGAGACTCACAGCTGCCCTGGTATAAAAGAATCATCTTTCAAGCTGATAAAAATAATATTACAGGCTCTGATAAGAATATCTCCCAAGCTCTGATAAGAATGCAAGGAGAACAATGCAACATTAGTGAACCACAACCCCATTCTGCCCAGAAATACCCTTTCTAGATGCTGCTTCCTTTTGTTCTTCAGCAGCACAAGCACTGAAAAGAGTTGCTTTAGCTTTTCTCCCTGTCTAGCAAACCGAGAAGCACAGCCAGGAAAGGACTCCCTGAGCTCCACCCTATTATATATGGAACAATTCACTCCAAAGCAACTAAAGCATGCAAATAATTGCATTGATTTCTAGTGAAATTATTCCTGTGTTTAAGTGCTCTACTGAATGAAGGCCAGGGTGCTCAGCACTCCAGAGTATCAAGTCTTAAATGGAAGGTTTTAAGTGAGAGGGAGTAGTTTGAGAAACAGCAGGGGGAAAAGTGGGTGGGAAAGGAGTTGTCCCACTGAATAACAGGTCAATTTCATCTGAATTTTGTGATGGATACAGAGAGAAGAAGAATAGTGAAAGGTCTAAATCTGTTTGGACATTTGTGTTAATCATGACTTACCACTTCATATCCACACTGTCCCAGAAACTGGACTGGCTATATGGTTAGGAAATTGAATTAAGATATACAACCTTTAATAGCCTATGCACACAACTCACAAGCATTCTCTCCCAATTTCTACTACAATATAAGAGTGTATTCTGTCAACCTGCTGTTCTTGAAGGGATGGGATGACTTCCATTGCTCAAAAAATAACTGAAATTCTGCAAGTCTTAAGCTGAAGAATGTAGGTATTTTTGAGGCAGAGCTTATATTTCATGAAGCTCCATGAAGCCAGCTAAGCACGAACACCTACCCAAGCACATCTGAGGGACACCTGCAGTGCAGGGGGACAGCTCAATAACTGCTGCCAGGCATGGAGCATTTTGTAGGGGAGGTCATAGTCACAACAGCAGGCGCCGGGATGATTTTCCAAAAGATTTGGTAGGAGGGATCAACACAAAACCCCAAGGAAATGACCTACTGCACTGGACCACAGCTGAGTGCTACACAGGCATTGGACTGCAGCCATCCAGGGCTGGCTGTGGGTGAAATTAAGGAAAATGTGAAGTGAAATGGAAAACCATAACCTCAGGTTCATACTGAACTAGCAGAAGTATCCTTTGCCATGTTACGCTCCTGAAAGATCTCTTCCCAAGGACCGGGACATAAAAACTGATTCATTCTCAATCTCCCAACACATCCCTGGCTTCCTCCTACCCCAACAGACATACTTTGCACTTCTCACGACTGATCTCAGTTTATTCCAAAACAAAAGATGAAAGCCTGCAAGCATTAAAGTAAACAGGAGGTTTGCTCTCAACCACATTTGGAGTAGAATTTGACCCAGAATTAAGAGGACACTTTCTACTGGTGACCCAGCAGGTTTCTGATGCTGTTCCAGTAGCTCCAGGAGGCACACCTGCTCTTGGATCTGCATGGCAATTTCTGTGGTTTGGCTACTGAGGATAGTTTTATATTATTTTGAAATGCTACAATTAAAAAGAAGGAGCCTTTTTTTTTTTTTCTCTTTCCCATCCACTTCACTTGTTTTGCAGAAACTTAACAGAACTGAATAACCATACAGGTGACAAAGCCATACAGAGACTGTTCTGAGGGCCGTGCACAGAAAACATTTATCACATTTGTTCAGGGTATTTCAGCTTGCCTCAGCTTCTCACCCAAGGCCCCTTTGCACAGCTGCCCATGCACCTGCCCCTCAGGACTGACCCCAAGCAAGCTGACTGCAGCAGAATTTGCAACGCTGGTGTGACTGGTGTGTTCCCAGGGGACCTCAGCCACCTCTGCTCTGTATTTCTGCCTCTCTTCTCTCCCACTGATCATAAGAATGGAGTGGTGGGTGATATCAGGCTGGCAGACCCTGTAAGCTTTGCAATTCACCCATTACTATCCCATCTCATATAAGGAAACTGTGGCACAGCTGCTGACTCACTCCACATCACAGGATCAGGCTGGGTAGGAGGGGAAGGCTGTGGTCTAGTGCTTCTCACCACTAATCTCTAGGATATACTTTCTGCTTTGACCATCGCATTCATTACATCAGATGGCATTTGTGATAAATGGCCAAATCAGAAGTGAAAACATTTATAAAAACACATAAAACTGCTTCAAGTACAATTGGGTAACTATTACTGCAGTTTTCCACAGGAGTTGCCAGTGGTGCAGAGAACAATTCCAATTCAGTGGAGGAGTGTACAAGTCATGGTGAAACAATCCCATGTGGTATGCCTGCTACAGGAGATTTAGGCCAGGTACCTGGATGAATAGAAGAGTTTTTAAGACATTTAATATGGTTTTAATGGTTTTGGATAATAACAAGAGTGAAATGATGCTCAAACAGGTGCCAGAAACAGTTTCTACATATAACATGGGGGGGAAAAAAAACCCCACAGGTTTAAATCAGAGCAAAGGCCACAGGAAACAATATTTTACTCCAAAAGAAATGAAGTGCTTCTTTCAATAAGCAGAAGTGGGCACCTGGGGAATTTGCAGGCCTGCCTGCCACCAGGATATGGAGAGCAATAACAGCCAGGCAGGTCATTCCTGCTGGGGAGCCAGCAGTAAGGCTGAAATTGGACCCTGGCATTTGCGTCATCACCGAACAATTAGTAACAGCTTCCGGTAACTCACGCCTCCAGCCAGTACTTTTGAAAACGTCTGTGGCTGGATAAAGGTTGTCATATTCCTAATGTCAACACTGAGGCTTTGCAATGAACTCTGCATGGTCACATAAGAGCAGCCAGCCTGGTGGAGACAAACACTTCCTAAAGTAAATTGCTGCTCAGGGTAATGGAACAGCACAGAAGGAGAAGCAGGGCCAACTTGCTTCCTGCCAAATGCAAAGGTCCGGTTACAGTGGGGATTTCCACAGTTAAAGGCTTATAAACACACCTAACCTTACTCACAGATGAAATGCCCACAGCTTGCTGATGCTCACATTGACCAGTGGAAATGTAACACAGGACATTCTCTTTTAGGCAGCTTAAGTTTTAGCTTTTTGATAACCAAACTTTCCAAAAAGCTGTTTCTTCACGAGGGAAGAGCAGTAGTGCAGCAAAATTGGAGCTCTTATGGAAAATGTTTTGACATTTTCTATAATGAGATACTTTCATAATTCACCCTAGATCCAGAGGGATATATTTCTATTATGTGTTGCAACTTGGCAAATCCAAATAACAGCTGTAAGACATGGCAACTCTCTCCCTCTGGCTCAGCAGCTCTCAGTTATTAATTTCTCCATCATCAGGTAGATGTGTTGACAACCAGAAAAGGCTGTTGCCCTCCCAAAAAAACCTTGCAGACCTCATTTTTAGCCCTGCTAAAGAGGCAAGAGTTTTTAAATCATGTACGTAGGCTATTTTGTGTCCAATTAAAAAAAAACAAAACAAAAGAAACAAGGAAAAAGATACCAGTATAGCTGTTTCACCAGATCTCATTTTGGAGAGACATGGATAGACCAAATCAGAATTCACCATCTCTATAAGGAGAGTTGTAGGGGAGACACTCAGAGGATATTAGACTTCTAGTGTGTCACCGAGTTACCACACCAGCTGCAGAGGCATCACTGTTTATCAAGAGCACAGCAGGCACACAAACAGGTAGGACAGGCAAAGGACAGTGGCTATCAGCAGGTTGAATTCAGCAGAGCTGCAAACCAGGTTTTCAGATGTTTCCTTTTTTCCCTCAAAAAGAAACACCAAAATTGACTGGGGAACCAGCTGTTCATTTAAAATTTCTTTCTATCAAAATCCACAGTTTCTCATTAAAAATTATATACCTTTGCCATTCAAAAACACTTTGGCAGGAGAGACAAAGCAAAGGATCAAGTACCCAGTCCATATCAATAAAAATAATAGCTAGGATTACTGCTGTAAACATGTGGAAGAGTTAGTCAATCTCTGTTGTAGGTCTTAAAATAATCCCTATTACATTATTAGTTAGTTGATCTCATAGGCAAGATAATCACTGACTTTCATGGCTTTTGGTTAGATCTCTAATAGCTTTCAAGTACTGGCATCAGCTGCCTTGTTTACAAACAAAGGCAGGAAAAAAAATCCTTAAAAGCAATAATCAAGGTAAAGGAATACAAATAGTTCAGAGACAGACCAACTCCCTAGCAACATCACCATTTTCCAGTAATCACTCCCAGAAAAAAAAGTAATTGCTATTAATGTGCACATATTAATTCTAGATCCCTCATACTTACAACCCTTAGATGTTTTCTGTGGATTATGTCCATTGCTGATGTAATAGTCTGTTTGCTTTTGTTGCTTTGCCATCGCTGAGTTTTACTGTCACAACATCCAGACTCAGTTCCAAAAGGCAGCAAGACTGTAGCCAAGAGCCAGGATGGAGGACTGCGCCAGCCACGGTTGATGATCCATAGGATACATGTGCATATTTTCTTTAACAGATAGAAAGGTTGTATTATAAGAGTGCAAAAAACATTTCTGTGTCATATGTGGAAGTTTTACAGTGAGTAGGGGAAAGGAAGAGAACAGAAAGCTTAAGCTGTTAGTGCCTTTTTTGAGATGACCTTGTACCACTGTTATTCTTTTCTCATCACAAAATCCCATGTTTGGAGAACTCAGAGTACAAATCTACATTACCTGTGATCAGAAGAGAAACTTTACACAGGTTAATGGTAGCACTCACCAGCAAATCCAGTCTCACAAGATACAAAGTGTCCAAAGATCAGCTATAACCCCTAGACTTCTTGTAGTAAAATACCATGATAAGAGCTCAGCCAAAGCCAGCTGTGAAAATGAAGTCTGCTGCAGCGCTGACATTACACTGGGAACCACTGTACACATCCTTGGTGTCATGAATCAAGGCATATACAGTAATCAGAGAATACCTATCCAGGTGTGGAGAGATCTATATATAAGAGGAAGACTTAACCTGAGCTAATAAGGGGAAAAAGCATCCCTGTTGTGAAAATCTCTTCAGCAGCAAGTGATGAAATCCATTTGATACAAATAGAAACCTGTATTATGAAATAGAAACTAGATGTTGCATGTGCATTTCCAAACCAGCAGAGATATTTTTACTTTCACTTTACATATATCTCCACAGATTTTCAGAAGAGATTTTTGGCTGTCTGGATTTTACTAGTCAAGACATCCTTGGCATCCTGTCTTTTACGCACAGAATGGTTTGCTCTCATAAGTAGCAACACGTACACTCTGCCTTTTCAAATATCCAATGTATCCTATTTTATGTAAGCAGCAAGTCCTTTTTTACTCAATTCAAGCAAACTGTCAAGGGAGATGGATGATCATGTGCTTCCAACGCTTTTGTGTCATTTCTTTGCTTGCTCTGCTTGCCTAAAGCTAAGGTCATTCTGAGCAAATATTTTTCCATCTGAGAAACATTTTTATCCATTCCACGGCTATGAGCCGTTAGCAAACCATGTCTTCGTTGGGAATTAAGCCTTTCCAGAAATGAAGACTTGTCAAATGCTGCAAAAAGGAAGTCTCTAATCACAAGAAAATCTCTCAAAATCAAAAAATAAAGGGGGAATGTAAAACAGCTGGTTTGCTTAAAGTATCCAGAGTACCAGTGAGCAGTTGGTGCCTTCTTTTCTGCTAGATGAGATTGCCTACTTACACCAAAGTAATAGCCCATTAAAAATTTCTTCATATCAATTTAATTTTCATAGCTTGTGGTCTTGAGGAGGTGGTGAGAGTGAAAGAGGGCGGCACTATTACCTTTTCACTATCATGTTGACCGACTTGGTGGAGTTGAATTTGTGTATTTGCTAACTGTTGTGGTTTAAACCCAACTGGTAACTCAGAACCATGCAGTCACTCACTCAACCTCTTCTTCCCCACCTCCCCAGGGGTGTGATGGGGAGGAGAATCAAAAGAATGTAAACCTCATGGGTTGAGCTAAGATCAGTCCAGAAACTAAAGTAAAGTAAAATATAGTGATATTACAAAGAATACCAACAAACCCAATAATGACAACAAGAAGCAATAGGAGAAGAAATGAAAGTTCAGAAAACACAAGTGATGCACAGTAAAATTGCTCACCAGCCACTGACTGATATCCAGCCCGACCTGAGCAGTGACCAGTCCCTTCCAGGAAACTCCCCCATTTATATACTGGACATGACATGCTGTGGTATGGAATACCCCTTTGGCTAGTTCAGGTCAAGTGTCCTGCCTTTGCTTCCTCCAGGCTTCTTGTGCTCCTCCTCACTGGCAGATCATGAGACTGAAAAGTCCTTGATTGGGTAAGCGCTGCTCAGCAGCAACAACTGATGCGTTATCAACACTGTTTCCAAACTAAAGCCAAAACACAGAACTGTACCAGCTACAAGGATGAAAAATAACTGTTACAGCCAAACCCAGGACAGTATCCACCCCTTATCCCATACCATTCATGTCATGCTCAGATCCCACATTTTCCAATATACCATCACTTTTTTTTTGTCTTTTGATATAGACACACACACATATACATACACATACAGACAGGTATCATTCCTTAGTCTATGCACCATTCCTATAAAGTCTGTTGAGTTCATTCAATCAATGATATCGGGCTTCATCTGTCCTAACAGTCCTTCAGGGCAGGAGAGATGGTGTATGGTATTGGATTTTTGCCTGCTGACATCACTGCTGAGCTCATCTGGTTTCAACACAGTTCATTCTTTGTTGGGATAATGAAGTCAGGTTCAGTCAATGGTGATGTGAGGACAGTACCAGGAAACTCCCATTGCTTCTGGCTTTCCAAAGCTTTATTCTCTGATGATGATCATGACAGCACATATTTCTTTTTTTTGAAGTCCAGGGTTGTAGAGATGGGCATTTAACGGTACCAGCTACTAGAAATTAAAATAACTGTTACAGCTGAAACCCGGACACTAACACTCCTTATTTCCCATGAAAACCTGAAACACGGCTACGCCAGAATTTTATATGCTGTTATGGAAAAAAACACACCAATACAAACAATATCCAAAATTAGCACACTTTGTCTTCAGGGAAGCAATGCAAACACCTAAGTTTCAATCATTATGTTTTTATTTTGCAAAGAAAAGACCAGTTTCTTCCACCTCAGTCCAGAAAGTTTATCAAGCATCATGGTACACATAGTAGCAGCTCCACCTCAAGGATTAACTATTTATATACACAGACATGTGTGTATAAGTGTATACAAACACTTATATTGCTCAAGATATGGGTGTAGCTTGGATTTATGTATTGTATAATAACATTACTTGGTTTTGGTTTCTTTGCCTTTCCAGGTGTTGTGCAGAATCCAAGTATTTAAGTGGCTGCATGTTATTTCAGCTAAAGAGCCGATAGAAGCATCCACCACAGGGCACAGACAGGGTCTATTTATAATTCATATGCAGGGATTTTTACCCCGGCTGGATCCCACATTCTGTCCAGCTGCAAATGTTGTCGTGGTTTAAGCTTAGTTGTAAATTAGAAAAGCATGTAGCCTGCTTGTTCCCCCCC
>WYDI02010207.1:0-34427 GCA_009867235.2 Psittacus erithacus | reverse complement strand
GAGGGCAGGAACCGGGCGGGGAGGGGGGGGTGAGATTTGGGGGGGGTCCCCGATGATGTGGGGCGGGCCCTGAGGGGTTGGGGGGGCAGACGGAATCGGGGTGATCCATGGGGGGGCCTGGGGGTGTCAAGGCCCCGGTGTGGGGCTGGGTCCCGGCGTGTGAAGGGGACCCATGCGGTGTTTAGGGGGGGAGGACCCCCCCGTCTGTGTGTGCTGGCGCCTCGGAGCCAGCCCCTCGCCTTGGCTTGGCCGGGAAGAGCCGGCGTGTCCTGAGGGGATAACGATGGGAACCGGGATTTAGGGGATTGAGGAGGATGGGGGTGTCTGTGTGTGTTGGGGGGTGCCGGCCCCGCGGGGGGGGGGCAGGGGAAGCGGCACCCCATTGTTGTCGAGGCCTCAGGGGGTTGTGGCTTCATCCCAAGGGGTTGACGGGGGCTCGGTGCTGTCTGTGCTTTGATACGGAACCGGGTTGGTGATTGGGGTTCCTTAGGACAGGAATATTGGGTTATAACAGCTGTAAACGGGGGCAAACTCTGTGTGTTTGGGTTGGTTGGTCTTTCCCTTCACCTGATGGGGATGCCAGGTGGCAGCTCCATGGCTGTGGACAGCCAGGCCCTTTTCCCCAGGGATCTCTGAGCATTTGCTGGTGGGCACAGAGGATGCGGCTGGCGGCATCCTCGGCTTCCCGCAGCCCATGGCTCCGCGGCTATCGGGGGCCATCTCCGCTTGTGTAACGCAGGGACCTGTTCCAACAGGAGCCAAACGTTTGTTCTCCTCCTCAATCCTCTCACCCTTCGTGTTGTGTGTTCCCAAGCGGCTGGTAATAACTTTGTATGTGCAGATCAGGACTTGTCAGCAGCAGCAAACGGCTTTAAACCCCACTGGGGCTGGAGGTGAGGGGCGGATCGGGAGCCCTGTTGAATGTGGGAACGCAGGCGTGCTTTAGGGAAGAGCGGCTCTGCTTTATGAAGGAAAAGCCAGGCTGGGGAAGGTGTTCCTGTGTGTTAATGGCACCGATGCTCATCGCACTTTATATACAGGTGGTGTTTATGCCAAAGAAAAAGAAACAGGAAAGGGCCAGTTGACTGCATGCATCTCCTGCAGGCTCTCAGTGCTTTGATACTGGGCTCCTATGGCTGCTTATTGTTTCCGCTCCGCGTGTGCTGGAGGCTCGAGCCGTGCCTGGAAGGTGGGAGCTCCGCCTGCTCTCAGGATGGCCGGGAATGGGGGCTCTAAACCTGGGAAGTGGTTGCTGCTGGAGCAGCCATGATGCTGCTGCCTGTGTGAGGGGCTGCCCTCGCTGCTGTGCTTGATGTTAGCAGAGCAGGGGAGCTTGTAAAACCAACCTGATTCCTGCGAACCTCTGTGCGCATCCGTAAACAGGGGGGAAACCGGCCCCCAGCACTCCGGCCTTTAGGAAGGGGGGAAAGGTGCCTCTGCAGTGGTAGTTCCAGGGTAGGTTGGCTTTGTTTGCACTCTTGAAAGAGGGCAAAGGAACGCCGTGGGGAGCAACCTGGGGCAGGCTTTGATGGGTAACACCTCCTTAAAGCCTTTATCCCGTTCGATCAGGCAAACTCCATGTGTGCCATAGGTCCCATCTTGCAGCTTTCCAAGCAAGGCTTCTCTGACTGGAAGTGAACACCAGTGTCCAAGAAGCATTCTTGGACTCCCCCAGCTCCTTGGCCAGACAGCTCCGGGTTTGCCGGTGGTGGATGCTCCGGAAACGGCTCTTGCGAAAGAGCTGAAGGGAAACGTCACTTCTCAGAGCAGCAAAGTTCACTGGGTGGTGACGGTGGAAATGGGCTCAGCACCAGCAGGTCCCAGCAGCCCCAGGAGGAGCTGCTCCTCTCGAGGTGTTACAAGGGTGAAGCGTTGGTGCTGAGCGCTGGAGTCAGGCCCTGGGGTGGGAGAGCTCTTTTGTCCTCTCTGGTTAAGCCATTGGCTTTCCAGCCTCTCTTTGCTTGGATCCTGAACCTGGATTTGCTGCTTTTCTCACCCTTCCCTAAGGCTTGCTGCTTAGAAATGACCTGTGCACTGCTGGGTGTTGGAGAATAGGCTGCACCTGGAACAACTTGGGATTTAGGCTCTGAAAAGCCAGTGTCCTCAGAATACAGCTTTGGGGTTAAGCCTTGAGAGCTTAGATAGTGACCTGTGTGGTTTGAAGGACTTCTCCACAGTACTGGAATGGGATGGGGTGGGATGGGACGGGTGGCTTTTAAACTGGTTCCCTAACAAGTTGAAACACACAAGAGGTGCCAGGACAGAGCCTGGAGAGGGGGCTTGGAGCTGTGTGTCTCCAAACAGCAACAACAGCAGAAATGTCAAGGCCTTCTTCTCATTAACCTCTTCATGAGGAACCTCCTGACAAGTCACTTCTTTAGAAGCCATTTAAAAGTCATTCCTTTTGTGTTCCTTGAGTAGATGCAGGGAAAGGCCTTCCCTTTCAAGGTGAAAGCACATTCTTCCTGCCTTGTTTCCCATTCAGGCTATGTTTTGTAGTCAGCCATGGCAGGTTCAGCCTGTGCCAGGGGACTGCAGCCAGCTTGAAGAAGTTGGGACTCTTGTTTCCAACTTGAAATATCCCTGGTATAATTTTTAGTTCCTGGATGACTTGCATGGAAGTGCTTTTTTTCATAGGACTTTGTAGCTAATTTTAACTCTCTTTCATTTAGCAGCAGGGCAGGAGTTCTCAGAAGCACGAGCAAGGAGCGAAAGAGATGTTGAGATCCAAAAGGAGGAGGAGAAGGCGGTGGGGCAGCAAGATGTAGGGAAGATACTTGAGGTGGTGGTGCTGTATCTACAGAAATCGGTTCTCAGCAGCTCCTTTGTCAGGAAACAGGGGCACTGTGAACATCCAGAACTTGGTTTTGGAGCTGGTGAGTGTAGGTGAGTTGCCTCTGAGGCTTAGAGAAGGTGCTGGTGGGCCATAGGAAGGGACATATCCTAAGGAGGGATGTAGGGGTCCCAGCTGCAGCAGCAGAACTGAGGGGAATCTATTGGAAAGTAAATGAAAAGCTTCCTCAGGGGCCTTGAGTGTCTCATCCCTGCCTTTGAGAGTGGAGGTTGTTCTCTTGAAGCCTTGTTCTTGGGGTGGTCCAGCTGAGGAGGAGCACAAAGAAGCTCCTGAAACAGAGCTCTGCTCCCTCACCACAGGGGAATGGATTCTGTTCCTAACCTGCTCTTGGGCAAACCACTCTGTGATAAAGGTTATTCTTCCTGCCTTTCTTCCAGCACAGCACATAGCATAACACTGAAAGGGATTCCTTTCTTCCAAGCATGTTTACACACGTCCCTCTTCATTAGAGCATCTAAAGAAGCGGCAGAGGTACAAACCCAGTTGTTTTCCATGTCTCTTGCTGCAGCATTAAACCATCACGACCAGGTTGGGGCTCATTAAGTTGGGTGCAGCTCCTGATCCAGAGTAAGGGAATCATTGTCCTTCCAGCCTCAATTCCAACTTGGAAAAGAACAGCAGCTTCCAAGCCTGCAAAACTCTTTATCTGGTAAATATGGGGGTGGTTATTGGCAGTTTTACCACTGATCATCCTCAGGTTATTTATGTGAACACATCTCCAGCAGGTAGCATTTAGCCCTGAGCAAATGGCATCTTACAGAGCACAGCTTCAGGAGCATTGGGAAGATGGATTCCAAAGGGTGGTTAACACCATTCCATTGCATTTTGCTGGGGAGCTCTTCTCCTGCCTGGCTGCAGAGACATCTTGACACACACAATCCTGGGCGAGAAGAGCTGTGCAAAATGAGCTCAGAGAGATGCTGAGGAGAAAAAAGGAATGTTCTTTGCCTGTCAGAGCTTCATGTTTGAGTCTCCCTGGAGCCCAGAGCTTTAATCCACAGCCCCCACCTGCTTGTTTGGAGGCATTTTGGGAATACAGGTTACTTTTAATGGAGGAAAAAGGGCTTCACCGGTTTTCTTCTCTGCTGTAGCTAATGCAGAGGGACACCGATCCCTCTGAGACAGAGTCAACTGCACAAGGGAGGCTGGAGCTGGACTTCAGCTCCTACCCAAGGATCTGACCATCTTTGCCAGGAGGGTATGGCCATGAACCCAGCCCTGGGAGCAGGAGCAGCTCCTGGGCCCAGCACGGAGCCTGGGCTGGGTTATGGAGGATCAGGAAGAGCTTTTGGCTTGTGGCAGTGCCAAGCAGCCATTCCAGTCGTGAGGAAGAGCGGGGAGGACAGGCCCTGGGCTGGCTCAGTGCTGTGCTTGCTGTCACCTGCCTGGGATTGAATGGCAGCAAGGGTTTGCCTCAATATAAACCCCAACCTGATCCAGCTCCTGAGTGAGAACAAAGCTTTCCTTCTGAAGAGCTGCAGCTTAATGTTAGGCTTGTTTAAACAGCTTCTTTGAAGGGCTGGGTTTGTCTCTGAGCAGATAGAGCAGGCTCTGCTGCCAGCTTGTGCAGCACCTTCCATGCAGACTCATCCCCGGGCGTTCCGAGAGGGGAACTCGCTGCCTGAACTGCTCTTTTGTTTCCCTTTGCCCCATCTATTTTCTTCAGCCCAGTCAGTTGCTTTTATTAAGTAGATTATATGTTCTGCTCAACAGGAGCTTTTCTTCCCCAATAGAAAGAATGCTGTTGGCATGAAAACCACTTTGATTCACTCCCTGTGTCCTTCTGCTTCACCCAGGCGTCCCTGGCTGCTCCCATAGCACCCATGGGGTGCCTGGTGGGGGGCTCTGTGTATGTATCCATCTTCTGACCCCAGAATCCAGTGGGAAACAACAGTTGCTCTCTCCTGTTCCTGATACGAGAAGAACTTTTCCCTTGTGGTTAGTCAGACTTGAAATGCAGGAATCCTCCTTGCTGCTGGGAGCGGGGCCCTTCCTCCGGCAGCACTGCAGCCAGTGGTAGGTGATGCTTAAGGAAGATATGGCTGCAGTGATGGTAGATGGAGATCCTGGACTTTTCCATCAGAGCAAGCCTTTATTTCTCCCCTTCCTATGGGGGTTTGGAGGTGCAAACCTAAGGATTGCTGTTAATAAAGGTTGTCTCAAAGGGGGACCATCACCACGAGGAGAAGTGAGGCTATAGCCCTCCTTAGCAGGAAACTTCTGCTCAGATAAGGATCTTCTCACTGTGTCCCCGTGCAGTGGGGCTCTGTTGGCATCCCTTGCAGGTAAACCAATTGCTTTAAGCCTCGCAATGGAACTGAGCAGCTAAAACCAGCTCCTCTGCTTCCCTTCCCAGAGCGATGCTTCCGTTCAGGCCAGATCCTTCCATCAGGACTTTACAAAACCAGTTTTATCGGTGCCTTGAAGTGTTTTGTTTACTTCTGGAAGGAAAAGTGCCTCAGCCTAAATCTTGGCTTTGAGACCTTAGAAATGAGTGGAACAGGAACAAAGTGGAGTTTTGCTGGCTCCAAATCAAGTAGAAAAGAGCCAAAATGGTAAAGTGTCTGTGGTTTAAATACCTTTAATTTGTGCCTTGAGTTTTGGAGAAAGGAATAAAGGAGATGCTTTAAAACCCTCTTTTAAGTACACTTGAAGGTAGGAATGTGCCCTGGCTGTTCTTTCCTATCTCCCGTTTTCATACCATCTCCATGATAACCAACCTGTGCTGCATTTGCTCATGTTGCTTTTTCAAGCAGCTCTTCTGGATCTTACTGGCTCTTTCCTGCCTTTTTCAATGTGATGGTTCCAGCCTTGCCAGCATCCGCATTTAGCTGATGGTGAATACAGCAGAGCCCACCTTGAGGCTGCTCAGCAGCTCCCAACACCAGCTGGGAAATGGAGAGCACAGTGGCCTTAAGTAAGGAGTAATGCCATTAGCCTGCCTGATGTCCCTGGGATACTGATGATAAGAGCTAATGGGTGTCTTCCTCCCAACCCAGCCCTGTGCTTGCCCAGGACCTGCTTGTTTCTCCTCAAGCTCCAGTTGCCCGAAGCACCAAGCGGGTACCCATAGATACAGAGGGTGTAGCTTTTGGACTGGGCAGAGTTCGCTGTGGTGCTTGGGATCTTCTTAAATCACTTCTTTAGACTCTGTGTACCTGAAAGGCCCTTTCTGCAGCGGGTGAGGGATGTTCCTGGATCCCTGCGGGAAGGCTGAGAGCTCGGATGAAAGCAGGAGAAAACCCTGCAAGCGAGCCTCACCCTGCGCCTTGACACTGTCGTATTCCCTCTTTGTTCCCAAGGCTGAGGATTTGCTAACAGTGTTCCAGCTTGGGAATAGCACAATGACAGCTGGGAGGTGGCAAAATGTGGGAATCTGCCTCGGAGTTTCTCTTTACCCAAAGAATCTTCCTGGAGAGCAGGCAGAAAGCCAGGAATTCATTTGACCCAAGGTAGTGTCTGGGATCAGGGAAGCAGTTACTAAATAAGTGACTGGGCCGGCTGGGTGTAGCATGCTTGGCTGGTGGAGTTGGTTTGAATTGGGGTTGGGTTGCATCTGCCAAGTGCCTCTTGTCTCCCATGAGCTGGGGTGGTCGTTGCTCACTAACCCCTCGTGGGCAGCTCCTCTCTGCTGGGGCTGAGCAGCGAGCTGGGTGAAATCAAGTCTGTCAGGTTGAGTAATGGTTGTTTTGAGTGCGAGTTTGGAGCCTGGGTTGGGTTGGGAGTGGAGCTCTCCAATCTAGCCAAGATTGCAGGGGTGACTTGGGGCATCGCTGGTTGTGGTTGCAACAGGGTCAGGCAGAAGGGTTGTCTGGACAGTCAGCTGCTTCCACATGTTCTGGCCTCCACTTGGGTTCTTGCAGGGCTGGACCTCTGAGTATGAACGTTCTGTTCCAGTTCTTCCTGAGCCTAAAACCAGCCAATTCCCTCTGAAACCGGGGAAAAAAAGGAGGTTTTCTCTTCTTGGAGCAGTTTCTCTCCACTGGGTTTTAAACTTGCTTTTGCTTTGGGTCCTGCAGCTCTGACATGTCTCTGCTCCGACTGCAAGCAAGCAAATTCCACGTGTGAAACGGATGGTGCCTGCATGGTCTCAGTCTTCAACCTGGATGGTGTCAAACACCACGTCCGGACCTGCATTCCTGAGGCAAAACTGATTCCTGCTGGGAAACCCTTCTATTGTCTGAGCTCGGAAGATCTGCGCAACACTCATTGCTGCTACTCGGATTTCTGCAACAAAATTGATCTGATGGTTCCCAGTGGTAAGCAGGGAGCTGGAGAAATGGGGTGTGGGAATAAGGAGTTCTTGGCCCTGATTTCACTTCTTCCCTTAGGTTGGAGCATCAGTTTTATTTCCTTGTTATTTCCACTTAGAGGTCAGACTACTTCAAATGAAAACCTGAGGTTGCTTGAACTCCCCCTGTGTCCCCGGATGATGAGGTTGGGCTTTAGGGGAGGAAAAGCTTCCAGAGTCTCAGGGGTTTTGCAGTTTCAGTGCACTCTGTAGCTCCAGCTTCTCCCAGCTGACCAGCCCTGCTGCTGGTTTCCTCCCTGGCCTCCAGAAGCAGCAGCACCACATTCATCTCCAGTTAAATACGAGCTTCTGCTGCGTGGTGCTTTGTGCTTGCAGCAGCCTGTGGTCCCTGGCCATGGCTCACATCCCATTCCTGGCTCTGAGTTGCACTCAGATCTGCCTGGTTTTATCAGCAAGAGTTGCTTTCCTTCTTCCAGGCTTGCACATCCTGTCGGTGCTGAAGGATGGGAGCGTTGCAGCAGGTTCACAGTGAAGTGTGTGGGATGGAGGGGTGCCCGGCTTCTGAATACACAAAGAGGAAGCAGCTTTGCCTTTGAAGGGAGGGTGTGGGAAATGTCTGCTTCTTTCTCATTCCTGGGACACAGGGGGCACGTGGTACTTCCTCATACCTCCTTTACTCTCCGTTTTGGGCTGCTATTTAGTGGGTCTCATGTGTCCTCCTTGGGTACAGTGGGGAGGTCTTACCTGGTCTCAGTAAGACAAGTAATTGTTATCCTCAGGTCCAAGTCTTTGCTGGTTATTACAGGGGGAAAGGGAAGGAGGGAGAAATGAGTCCTTACGACTGGTTGCTTTTTCTCGCACTTGGAGAGGTCAAGGGGAAGGTAAAATACAGGCTTTTGGAGCAAATCCAGCCAGGAATGGGCTCCTGCCCTCTGCTAAATGGCCAATAATCCCCGATGCCACCATCTCTAAAAGTATCTTTTCTTCTTCTCCCTTTCCTCCCAAGGACACCTGAAAGACAATGAACCCCCCTCGAGCTGGGGTCCTGTGGAGCTGGTGGCAGTGATTGCTGGACCTGTCTTCCTTGTGTTTGTTGTCATGATCATCGTGGTCTTTGTTTTTCATCATCACCAACGCGTCTATCACAATCGGCAGCGGCTGGACATGGAAGACCCCTCTTGTGAAATGTGCCTTTCCAAGGACAAGACCTTGCAAGATCTCGTCTACGATCTCTCCACCTCTGGCTCTGGCTCAGGTATGAAGATATGACTGGAAATGATGAATGAGAACTTGTCATGGAGTGGAGAAGTCTCTCCTGGGCTCTTGGTTGCCTCAGCTTTGCCTGGCTGCAAGGCTCTTGCCTCATCAGCCTGTTGAGGTTGCCTTGGCATGAGTAATGTGAGGGCATGTTTTAGGTAGACGCTGTCAGTGTTCAGTGCTTAGGCCAAGTCAGGGCAGTAGTTCAGCTCCTCCTGAGCTTCTGCTGTGCTGCTGCAATGGGCTCTCCTTCCTCCAATCCCTTCTCCATAGGTTTGCCCCTGTTTGTCCAGCGGACCGTGGCCCGGACCATTGTCCTGCAGGAGATCATTGGCAAAGGCCGCTTTGGAGAGGTGTGGAGAGGCCGATGGCGTGGAGGGGATGTGGCTGTGAAGATCTTCTCCTCTCGGGAGGAGCGTTCCTGGTTTCGGGAAGCAGAAATATATCAAACTGTGATGCTGCGCCATGAGAACATCCTGGGATTCATTGCTGCGGATAACAAAGGTAAAAGGGGTCTGAGAGCAAAGACTTCCTCCCCGGGCAGGCTGCTCTTGGAAGGTCCGTCTCTTCGCTTGGATTTACAGTGAAATGGTTCAGGGATTGAACCAAAGAGCTGCATATTTGAATGTTCTGTGCCAAAAGATGGAAAACTGCTGCTGGTGGTGAGCAGCATGATGGGGCTTGAGCTGCACCTTCAAGTCCTGTTTGGCCTTAAAGTTCTTTACCCCCTGGGTTGGCTGTTGAGCCGCAGCCTTACCCTTATCTCTGTCCCCAAAAGCAGAATGCTCTGTGCTTGTGTGCTGAGCACAGTCTCTTTCCTGCTACAGATAATGGAACATGGACTCAACTGTGGCTCGTCTCCGACTACCACGAGCACGGCTCCCTCTTTGACTACCTGAACCGCTACACGGTGACCATCGAGGGCATGATCAAGCTCGCCCTGTCTGCTGCTAGTGGGCTGGCCCATCTGCACATGGAGATTGTGGGCACACAGGGTAAGAGCTTGGAAAGGTGCTGGGGATTCTTGAAGGGAGGAGAATAAAGCAGAGCTGGGGAGAGGGACTAATGTGCTGCACAGCGAATGCTGCCTGAGTCAGCCTGGATTTGTGTGGTCAGTACTGAGCAGAAATGGACTGATGGCTTTGGCTGCCTGCAAAGTGGGGTAGCATTTCACCTCCCCATCCTAAAATTAGTGCTGAATTCCCAACTCCTTCCAGCCACATCAACGTGGCTGATGCCTGGGAGGATGGAGTTGATGTCCCTCTTGAGGCCTCCGGGTGCTACTGCATCAGTTGATGCCACAGCGTGGCAGCTCTGCTCTGATCCAAAGAGGGAGATGTGTTGCAACACTGAGAGTTTAACTAACGCCCTGAAATCCGGTTCTGCCTCTGCACCACGTTTCAGCAGACCTTGACCCCTGCTACTTTCTATTTCGCTCTCTTAGGAAAGCCTGGGATTGCTCACAGAGACTTGAAATCGAAGAACATCTTGGTGAAGAAGAACGGCACTTGTGCCATCGCTGACCTCGGCCTGGCCGTCCGGCATGATTCTGTTACAGATACCATTGATATTGCACCAAACCAAAGGGTTGGAACCAAACGGTAGGGGAATGGTTTTGTGTTCAAAGGTGGCAGAGTGCACACAGCAAACACCAGAGCTACTGCTTGAGCATCTCTGGTTAAGCCAAGGGATCTCATAGAGTGTCAAATTGATGCTGAAGGGATGTCAGCACCTTCGTCTTCAGGTGCCATCGAGCTGAGAGGTGTTAGGGTTACAGAAACCTAGCACCAGGGAGCTCAAACAATACTTGACAACAAGCTTGGCATCCTCAGGAGCCTTTTGTTTGAAGCCTGATGTGCTTTTGGATGTTTTTAACCTCTTTCCCAACTTGCTATTGTTATTTTGTTCACTCTGTTACACCATGGGGCCCAGTTTGGCTGCTGGGAAGTGCTTTGTGGGACCAACTTGCCATTTACTATCTTGCTTTGAGTCTCAGAGTGAAGCTGCTGTTCCTTTCCTGTTCTGCAGGTACATGGCGCCTGAAGTCTTGGATGAAACCATTAACATGAAGCATTTTGACTCATTTAAATGTGCCGATATCTACGCCTTGGGCTTGGTCTACTGGGAGATTGCTCGGCGGTGCAACGCAGGAGGTAACACCCTTTGTGTCCCCGTGTCATCAGCTCAGCTCCCTCCTGGCTCTCCCAGCCTTGCTGTTCCTGTTGATAGGGTGTTTGAGGGAGAGCAGGGCTGCAGGAAGATGTGTCACCACTGAGGGCATTAAGTGCCCCATGAGTGCTGTTAGGAGAGGCCTGTGGGGGTTAATTCTCCTAACTGGTTGCTGCTCTTCCTTCGCATGGATGAAGAAGTGGTGATGCCCATTTTGGGGGTGACTTTCTTCCCCTGAACCAGTGTAACCGAACGTGTTGGCATGGCCAGGCAGGCAGGACACACTGTGCTGTGTGTGATAGGGCTGTTGCCTCGGTGCTGGACGTGGCGATCACAGCTCTGACTCCTCCACGCTGGGGCAGCTGCATTTTATTTCCCGGCATTTTTCTTGTAAACTCAAATCCCAGACTCTTCATTTCTCTTGGAAATAACTGCAAAGCATTGACGCATCCCAGCAGTGAGTCACGTCCAGCCCAGTGCTGGTCTGCCTCCAGTGAGGCTGAGCCAGTGAGCCCAGGAATTGCATTTCCCCTTCTCTGCCCTCCAGGTATCCACGAAGAGTATCAGCTTCCCTACTACGACCTTGTGCCCTCTGATCCTTCTATTGAGGAGATGCGGAAGGTTGTGTGTGATCAGAAGTTACGGCCCAATATCCCAAACTGGTGGCAAAGCTACGAGGTAAGGGCTGCTCCCATCTTCACGTCCCCTTCCCCTCCATAAGTGAAGCTCCAGTTTTAGGGGCTGTATCAGTGTCCAGCCTTGCAGCAGCAGCCCGGCAGTGATTTGGGGTAGAGGGAGAGGTGAACCACTGCCATCTGCCCTTGTTTCTTGCTTAGGCACTCCGGGTGATGGGCAAGATGATGCGAGAGTGCTGGTACGCCAATGGAGCGGCGCGGCTCACTGCCCTCCGCATCAAGAAGACCCTCTCCCAGCTCAGCGTCCAGGAAGATGTGAAGATCTAGGCCCTGAGCCCCAGCAGGAGGAAACTGCACAAAGCTGCCATGCTAGAGTAGACGTGTGATGGAGGCCTACCTCGTGTTTCTGCCCAATCTACTGCTACCAACCAGACAGCGTGACTCCAGGCTGCTAGGTGGGGTGACGGAGCCGATGGCGTTGCTCTTTTCCCTGCTTGGGTATGAAACAATCCAAAACCTTTTATGATCACCTCCTGAGAGCGTGAAGACTTCCTGGAGAGGGATTTAACCCGAGGGATCTCAGCCATGATCAGAACTCTTGTTTCTTTAATGGAAATCCCTGTAAAGTTCACCCATGGGCCGGGATTGAGGCCGGGTGCTGGGAGTGGGAAGGGAAAGGGAAGGTTTCCTTGGCCGTGCTCGGAGGACTTTTTCCAGGGACTGGCACGTTTAATGCAGCAAAAGCAAAACTCAGTGGTGCTCCCCTCTGAGGGGCTGAGCCTGAACAGTTGATCAGCTTCATGAAACTCCTTTCCCTCCTTTGTCTTCAGCTTGACAAAGCAAGGTGACAAGAGCGACGTGTCTGCATGCACAGCGCGTCCCCTCTGCTGCTCAGCTCCTCCCGTAGACGTGCAGTGTCTGCCCGTAGGGCGGCTCATCTCTGTCCGTGCTTCCTGTGCATGTGCAACTCTCTCTCGAGTGTCCTTTCCTTGAGCTGTGCGCGCTGGTGCTCTCCTTGTTGAGTCGTGAGCATTGTCTGCCTTGGACGGGCTGCTTGGAGCCAGCCCCGCTGGCTGCTGGGGCCCTGCTGCCCTGGCTGCTGGGGCCCTGCTGCCCCTGCTGCAGGTTCTCGCACTGCCACCCCCTCCTTTTCTAAGACGAAACACGTGAGGAACAGACTTTGCTCCTGGAATCCAGGGGGGTTTTGTCTACAGCCCCTGGGCTTTGTAATTCAGGGTGGAAAGAGAGACCTGGGCAAGGGAAAGAGCTTCCACGGGGCCATGCTGGGGATGGAGAAGGGGGCAGTGCAGGAGATGGAGGTCCCCATCCAGACGCAGGGGCCAGGGGTGCTCCTGTGACACTCAGGAGCTGACCCCGGGCTGTGGGGCTGGAAACCAATGTCCATCATTTTACTATCCATATATAAATAGCTCATAACCTGGAAGTGGCTGTGTATAACGTGGGGGGGGGGGATCTGCATGACTTTTCCTTTGATGAAATGCTGAATCAGGGTCAGGTTAGGGATGGGCGACTGTTGGCTGCAGCAGGACCTGGCAGGAAGGGGAGGTGTGCTGGGGGCTGGTTAAGGCAGCCTGGGCAGTGCTGGGTGTTGGTGTTAGGTCCGTCTCTGCAGTGGGTAACTCTGAAGCCATAACTTTTAACTGGAGTGGGTTTGATTCTTATTTTTTATGACGATGATTATTTTCTGGGAGGGTCTGGATTTTAACTTTTTTGAACTATTGTTACTTCTTTCTACGAGAAGAAACCCCCAAATCTCTCCTTGTTACCTCTTGTTTGTAAAGAAATCCTTGCAAAAAACCCAGAAAAAAAGAGAAGAAACCAAATGCACACAGCTCGATTTACACTGGAACTGCTTCTACTCAGCCCTTGCTCCTGCTCTGTGCTGAGGCTTCATCTCTGCTCCACCCCCCCCGGTTCACTCTCTTTGGTTTACTCTCTTCTTGCTGTCTGTGTGTGTCCGTGTGTGCATCCTCCCCAGGCTCCCTGTCTTGTCTGTGGCTTGGTGTGAAGTGAGGAGTTTGGGGGTTTTACATCGTGTTTGGAGCCATTGTGCATCCTCCCGGGGTGGGATTTGGTGCTCAGGAGGCCTTGGAGCAGTGTGGAAGGTCCCTGGTGAGGTTTGGAGCACTTGGAGGCTCCCTGCTGTGAACATGCAGCTCCCTCCCCTGGGATTCTGTCTCAGAACTGAGTCTCCCTTAACCAACCCCATGTAGAAACTGAGGTGGTGGCATTTCAGAGAGCCCCTGAAGACTCTCCAGCTGCTGCACCAGGGCCCCAGGGAGGAAGAGGAGGATGAGGAGGTCGTAGTGACTGTGAACTGCCATAGGAAAGCCCACGGCGCCAGCAGCTCCATCAGCCGCCTGCTGCCCTGTGGGCTCTGTGCCCGAGTGTCCCATCCCTGCTCCCTGTGCCGGCTGCTGCCCGAGGACCAGCTCAGCTCCGTCACTGGCACTGACTCACTCACCCCATCCAACTGTAGCCACACATGCATCTGCCTCAGCGCTAAACCAAACAGCAGCCGGAGGAGCTCCAAGGGGTCCCCTGTGAGCAGGAGGAGCTTGGTGTGTGGAGAGATGCCATCGGGAGAGGCTCCCTGAGGAGCGCCCGAGGGGGGAACGCTGATTATGTAGCATTTAAACAGCACTTTCCATGCAACCACGTGCCGGGGAGGTGCAGTGCTGACGGAGCTGACTGGGACCAAGCATAGGAATCACTGCCCGGCTCTGGGATGCGCCAGCTCCAGGCAGTTCAGGACATGGGATGAGGAGGGGGAGATGTCGGGTACCACAGGGCAGAGGGCGGCAGGGGGAGGCAGAGGTACGGGTGAGCAGGGGTACGCTGGCTTCAGAACCCATCTCTTGGTACTTCCCTGCCCCTTTTCGGTTTGGGTTTTGTATATTTTATTAGCAATGGACTGTAAAATAGCCACTTAGACACTTTACCTCCAGTATGCAAGTGTAAATACGGTGTAAGATAGGAAATCTTTTTGTTTAATATAAACCGAGGCTGTCGATTTCTGCTGTACATGATTAAAAGGTTGTTTTATTCACGTCAGGTGGTGGAGTCTCTCCTACTTTGCTCCATGGGGTCCAAGGGGGGGGCTGGAATCCCCTCCTAGGAATCCCGCTGCCCAGATGCTAAAGGTGGATGTTCCCCCATGAGTGAGGATGCAGAGGGGAGGATGCTGCAGGGTGGGATTCAAACCCAGGCAGGGATGAGCAACTAAGGCCAGGCTCTCTGTGCAGGGAATGGTGACTGGGAAGCAGGAGATCCCCAAAGCGGCATCAAGGGGGAGTAAACCTGTGTCCAGTCCACCCCGTGTCCCTCTTAAACCCCCTTTCCTTGGAGGGCCAACCGGTGCTGCCCCAACTGCTTCTTCCTCATTGGAGCCTCTCGTCAATGAGCGTCTTGGGAGTGGATCAAGGGGAAAATCCACCGGGATCTGGGGAGGGGCAGCGGCTGTTGGAGCCGGGATACGGGAAAGGGGCGGGGAAGCTTCGGCCCTGTCCCCGCTGTAAGGAGCTGCTGCCCACGGAGGGTGTGAACGGAGCTGGGAGGCGGCCGTCGCTCCCCTCGCTGCCTCCGCGGCACCGAGTAAGCGAGCGAGTGCTGCCGTCCTGTGGACAAAGCTCGGTACTGCAGGTGGGAGGGCGCGGTGTGGCGCTGAGCGCCTTTCGCTGCTGCCGTCCTGTGGACAAAGCTCGGTACTGCAGGTGGTGTCTGACGGAGAGGCGCGATGTGGCGCCGAGCGCCTTTCGCTGCTGCCATCCTGTGGACAAAGTTCGGTACTGCAGGCGGAGGGGAGACGCTGAGTGGCGCTCGCTGAGGAGTCACTTTGCAAATTCATTCAGTAACTCCCGAAGCATCTCAGGGTGCGAAATGATGGACTTCATCCTCCTGTATTTCCAGTGCTGAAGCACGTAGACTACCTCATTTGGACCTTTGTGATAACTAAGAATAGTTTTGTATCAGGAATGGTTAAGTGCTACTTTCTTTTAATTGGCCCCGTCTTGGGTTTTCCACCCCTTTCCCCATGCTGAAGATGGACAGAAAGGTTCAGGCTTTCCAGGCTTTCCATTACTGAAATGGGCTGGACTGGGCTGTGTGTGTGCTGTGCACCTCTGACACTCGCCTTATCAGAGTGATCCCATCCTATGCAATGCATCGCTGATGGTTTACACTGCTGAGCCCTCCAAACTGTGGCTTTATGCTTAAAAATCAAATCTAAAGTCAGCTGAGGAATTCTGCACCGTTTATTCTCTTGAGAAACAAGCAGCTCGATGCCTGATTTAACGTGATGGTTTGGATTCAATGCATCATTGTCTTTGTGTCTTACAGATCTATGTTCCTAGTGAGCATCCAAAGCCTGGGCAAAAAGCTCTCGCAGGGACGGTTTGAATCCGTTCCGGCTGCTCCCACTTCTGCCCGTGATTCAGTCCTCAACACGAGGGGATTGTTGTCCTGGGGAGTGGGCTCAGGCCCTGGGGAGCAGCGTTGCTTCACCCCCAAGATGACGGTACCCAATGCTGCCACCCATGATGTCTCCTGCACTGTCCCACCACAGGACCCCCCTCCTCACTGCATTATCCCTGTGCCCCAGTGCCGGGGTTACTGCTGTGTCCCCGTCCCTGGGGTCCCCGTTTCCTCACACCTCGGGGTCCCTTTGGCGCGTTCCCGATCAGGACCCGAACCCCGACGGAGCGGCGCAAGGGGCGCGGCTGAGAGCAACGGGGGGCGTGGTCAGACGCTGAAAGGGGCGTGGTTTTGCCGCGGAAACGGGCGTGGTTTGCCTCTGGCCCCGCCCCTCCGGGGCTGATAAAGCGGCGCTCGCAGCGCCGCTTCCCGGCCATGACCCTGCGGCGGCGGCGGGGGCTTCGGCCGAAGGAGGATGCGGCGGCGGCGGCGGCGGCGGCCGCCCCCCCGGAGCTCCCCGGCCCCGCCGACGTTTACCGAGCGCTGGCGGCCGCCGGGGGCACCTTGCCCCGGGTGCGCAAGGTAGGGCTGCGGCCAGGGCGGCGGCGCCTCCCCGCTGCCCCCAGCCCGCTGCCGGTGGGGAGCGCAGCGCTGAGACCGGTAACGGGCTCAGGGGGTGTGGGGGGAAACGAGGATGCGCGGTGTCCGCGTCCCGCGGGGTCGCTGCTGCCGGCACCCTGCGGGGCTGCCCCGGCGGCGTCCCCTGGGCTCGTGTCCTGCCCCGAAGGCCCCTGACCCCTTCTCCGTGTCCCCGTCCTGGCCCGGTGACCCCCCCCCAGCATCCCCCCATCGTCTCGCAGCATCTTCCCAGTGTCCCCTTCCTGCTCCCGTGTTGTCCCCGCCAAGCGTCACGTCCTGCCCTGGTTCCTCCTCACGTCCTGCTCTGTGGCTTTGGGGGCGCAGGGGCAGGCCCTCACCCCGCTGCTCGTGGCCGTGTCACAGACGTGTCCCTGCGGTCCCACAGAGCTCTGCCCCATGGAGGCGGGGGACGCACGGGGTTTGCTGGGGTCTGGGCTCGGCTTTAGCGGGACACGCGCCCCTGGGAAAGCCCCTTTCCAGCGGCGTCGGGGCTGTCACCGCCCTGACGCTCCCCCCCGGCCCCGCGGCGCTTCCTGAGCGTCGGGGGGAAGCGGGAGCGGAGCCGACATCCGGAGCAGGAGCGGCTCCCGCGGCCGCGCTGGCACCGGCCCGGCCCCCGCTCACCGGCCAAGGCGCCGTCCCCGAGGGGGCCGGGGTGTCCCGCGTCACCTCCCCGTCACTCAGCGGGTGACGCGGGGCCCGCTCAACGCACCCGGTGCTGATGGGTCCCAAACGCCCATAGACGCGCTCGGGATGGGGCATCACGGGGTTGGCGGCGCAGGGCGGAGGGAGCCGATGGCCCCTCGTGTGCCGCTGTCGAGGCCCAGCTCACGGTGCCGCCGGTCATAACGGGGCTGCTGCGTGCAGTGGGCGGCCGCGGAGGGGCATCTGGGGACAGCGCTGTCACCTCCTGCCCCGCGGCGAGGGTCCCTCCGCCTCCGCGCCCTCCACAACAGAGACTTTGTCCCAGGCAGGGGCGGGGGGGGCACACGACATTTTACATGAAAACACCCGACTTTGTGACCACAACAGGGCCCCTCTGTGCCCGCGGCCCCCCCGGAGCGTGGCGTGGGGTGCGGTGATGTGAGGATGGCTTTGAGCACCCATAAAAGCCTCGTTATGTCCAGCCGGCACCAGGGGGGCGATGGGTGCACCCGGGTGCTGGTTCGGTGCAGGGTTGGCACAGTGCTGCCCGGGGGTTCAGTGCTGTCAGATGGGACACCCCGTTTTGGCTGTCCCTAGAAGGGGTGCCAGGGGAATGTGTCCCCTGCACTGATGCTGTCCCTCTGTTTCAGGGTGCGGGGTTCAAGTGGGGGTCCCCGAGCCAGTCTCCAGAGGAGCACAGGTAGGACAAAGGGGGTGGTCCTGGGGTGTGAACTCACTCTGGAAGGCTGGAAATGGGGGTGATTTGATGGGGTCACAGCTCCCTTTGGGGCCCAGCACCCTGGGAACAGGCTGCAGGGCTCAGGCCAGGGGGTTCCCATCCTGGGGAGAGGGGGTCCCATCCAGCATAGAGAACACCCAAACCCCAAAGCATCCTAAGGTGTGAGCAGGAGAGTTGGAGTTGGGGTTGGGGTGGTGCCGGGGCTCTGCCATGGACCTGATCCCTGTGTCCCCCAGGAGGGTGGTGACGCTGGAGAAGAAGGCAGAAGAGACCTTTGGCTTCGAGATCCAGGTGGGTGCTATGGCCATGCTGTGCCGTGCTGTGCCGCACCATGCTGTGCCATGCTGCACCATGCTGTACCGTGCTGTGCGACCCCATGCTGTGCTCCCCGCCCTTCCAGCCTGCACCTTGCTTTGCATCGAGGGTATTTTTACCCTGTCTCTGAGCCAGGGTCTATTTTCAGCTCTGACGGAGCTGCCTCGATGCCGAAGCCTCCCCCGGCCGTGCTGACAGAGGGCAGCCAGGGGGGCACCATATGGGGCGAGAAACCCCCCAACCCGAGGCCTGGTGCTGCCCCGCATCACCACAATCACTATTACACACTGCAGTTGCTCCGTTATTGCCATGGGGAGGGGACTGAGCATTGGGGGAGTTCCTGTGCCTCTCACCAGCCCCCCCCATGCCCCCATTTCAGACCTATGGGCTGCACCACCAGGACAGGAACAGTGTGGAGATGTTCACCTTCGTGTGCCGGGTGCACGGTGGGAGCCCGGCTGAGGCTGCGGGGCTCAAGGCTGGTGAGCGCACCCCTGGGGGGGTCAGAGGGGGTCCTGGGGGGGACCACCATCCCTGAGCCTCTCTGTGTCCCCCCAACCCTGGCTCTAGGGGACACAATCACGGGGGTGAATGGGCTCAACGTGGAGGGCGTCCGGCACCGGGACATCGTGGAGATTATCAAGAGCTCGGGCAATGTGCTCCGGTGAGCTGGGGGGTGCAGGGGGGGCCCGGGGGGCGCAGCGCCCCCGTGCTGACGGTGGCTGCCCCGTAGGCTCGACACGCTCTATGGGACGTCCATCCGGAGGGCTGAGCTGGAGGCCCGGCTGCAGTACCTGAAGGTGAGGAAGGGGCGCTGGAGGGGGCTCGGGAGGGGCTGGGGCCCCCACAAGGGGTTCTCACTCCCCACCTCCTCCCCTGCAGCAAACGCTCTATGAGAAGTGGGGCGAGTACCGCTCACTGATGGTGCAGGAGCAGCGGCTGGTGCGGGGTGAGTGGGGGCCGGGGGGGCTGGGGGGCACCCCCCGGCCCCTTTAACCCCCGTGTTCCACATCAGGCGTGGTGGCCAAGGACCCCAGCATCTACGACACGCTGGAGTCGATCCGCTGGTGCCTGCAGGGCGAGGGGGGGCTCCCCGGCGGCTCCCCCCGCGCCAGTGGCAGCGATGACTCCTTGTACCAGACCTGCCTCTTCGCCTCCGCCGACTCGCTGGACCGGGACAAGGACGGGGACAGGGACAGGGCCAAGGATGGGGACGAGGACGGGGGCACCTCAGGGCCCGTGCCCCCCCCACCGCGACCCCGGCCAGCCCTGGCCCGCAGCGCCAGCCTCAAGTGCGGGGGGGGCCCGGGGGCGCGGTTATGGGGCCGGGCCGGGGACCCCGGGGAGGGGGCGGTCGCTGCCCCACGAAAGGGCCGACACAGCAGCTTCCGCCGGCGGCTGCTCAAGTTCATCCCGGGGCTGAACCGGGCGCTGGAGGAGGAGGAAAGTCACCTCTAATGGGGGATAACGAGAGGAGCATCCCCTCCAAAGAGGTACCAGGAGGAGTCGCCTCTAACGGGGGTTCCGAGCCCCCCCGGGCCTATTTATTTATTTATTGCAAGGGACTATGAGCCCCCCCCCGGGGCCCACTGAAGGAGCTCGGGGTCAGCCCCAGGGGTCCTGGCTTGGCCCCCTCAAGCCATAGGGGGCCCCAGCACGACGGGACAGATATGGACGCCCCCCTGGCCCGGCACACGAAGCCACTGCTCACCTCAGGAGCCGGTGCCATCCTCACTGGGGGGACCCAGCGTGTTCCCCACCCCAGCTCGGGGCTCACGGGGCCCTGCCCCAGTGGCTTTTGTACCAATACAGAGACATTTTGCAGTGTTGTGTGGCTGTGACTGGGGGGGACACAGAGCCCGGGGACGGGACCGTGTCCTCCAGGCCCCGCGATGCCCCTTTGCCGGTGTGACCGTTGTCACTGAGGACCCCTCCGTGTCCCCCCGCCCCATGCCCTGGTCCTCATCCCGGCGCTGCGGGGCCCTCGCCAGGCCCTTCCTGCTCCCGCTTCCTCCGGCAGCTGGCGGGAAGCTGGTCCCAGCCGAGCCCTTCCGCTCGGGACGGGCATGGGGGTCCCCGCACACCCTGCTCCGGTGTCCACAGACCCCCCCATCCCTGCTTGAGCGGCCCGCACCCGTGGGTGCGAAGGAGTGGCCTTGCACAAGGGTTCTATAGGAGCCCCCAGCGCTCTGCTCCAGGCTCCGTGCCTCAGTTTCCCCTCTGCCTTGTGCCCATCCCTAGCTGGGCTGGGATTTTGGGGACCCCCAGCTCTGAACTCGTCCACCCTACAACTGGGCCCGGGAGGTCCGGCCATGGCTCAGCCCCAGGCTGAGCTGCAGGAGGATTTGAGGATCAGAACCCAGGGGCTGTGGGTGCATTGTGCTGCATGAGTACTACATCCGTGTGCTGCATGAGTACTACATACGTGTGCTGCATGTGTGTGCGCTGCGGGGCTGCATGTGCCTGTGCCGTGTGCGTAGGTCCGGCCCGGGCCCCCACCGCTCTCCTGCCTTGTCCCCGCTCCAGCACCACTCCGTGCTTGGACATTTATGGTCCGGCTCCCGGGGCTGCGCTCCGTCGCTGCCAGGGTCGGGGCGCCCCTTCCCCATCACGGGACACCCCCCCCGTCGGCTGCTGCCCCATACGGGGCTGTTTTTAGCCCAGCGTGTGCCGGGCGCTGGCGGGACACCGCGGTCACGCGTGGCACCGGCAGAGCCGGGCAGTGCTGGGGGCTGAGGATGCGGGATATGGGTTGGGAATGCCCGGAGCAGCCGGTCGCTACCGACAAATATAGACCCAGGGCTGGGAGCCAGGGCCGGCCATGGGCATCCTGCCACCAGCACCCAGCCATGGGCACCCTGTAACCAGCACCCAGCCATGGGCACCCCCGAGGCCGGTGTGAGCCGGGGCTCCCCCTGCGCACCCCCTCATGGCCTTGCCGGGGTGACCGGGGTCCGGTTTCTTTCCGCCCCCGGGGTACAGCTAATCCCGTGTGCGGGGGCTGCCGGTGTCACCCTCCTGCCTCCAGCTCTGCTACCGAGCGAGGGGGCAGCGACCGGCCCCGCGCTGCGACCCCGATGGCTCCGGGACTCCCATCGGCGGCTCCGGGACCGCCATCGGCTCCAGGACCCTCGGCCTGACCCTGTCCCAGGGGCTCCTGCCCGTACCCCCGCGCTGGCACCGCTGCAGCCCCGGCTCAAGCCCCGGCACCGGCCGCGGGGTGCGGGGACCCCCGGTAGGTCCCTGTTGAGCCCTGGGTTCCCCGCGGGGGCGGCTCCGGTGATACCGCGGGATCCCGGGGACGTCATCGGCCAGGTGTGACGTCACGGGGCCGTCTCGCCTGCGGCTGGCGGTGCGAGGGAGCCGGGAACGGGCGGCGGGAGGAGGTACAGGTACCCCCGGCACCCCCGGTACTCCCGGACCCCTCCTGTGCGGGCTCCCCCATCTCGGGGCCGGCTCCCGTGAAGCCTGGCAGGGTCCCGTCACCGGGGGTCCCGGAATCTCCTCCCCTGGCCTCGCTCCCCACCATTGCTGCCCCGACGCCTCGGGGATGGGCGGATGCCCGAAAAGCACCCCCACAGCGCCGACTGCGATTACGGAGGACACGGCGACACCGGCCCCAAGGTCTCTTCGCTCCCCCGGTGGGGCTCTGCCGCTGCTGGGGGCCTCTGCGGAGGTGGCACTAACGGCGGTGACATTAACGGGACTGACAGCCTGGGGGGGACGAAAGGGAACGGCGGGCCGGGCCCCCAGAACCCTCGGTTTGTCCCTGAAATCGGGTATCGTTGGGCATCAAGGTAGTACCGGTGGGCACAGGCGGGTTACAAGGGCGGTAACGAGGGAGTCCACCGAGACCCCCTCCTCCCGCCTTTCGCTCTCCCGTCGGCCCTGCCCGCCCCGGCCCCGCACGGGCTGAGCTCATCTTTCCAGCCCGCGGGCTGTGTTCCCGGCGCTGGGCGCCCGCCAGCAGCCGCCGCTCTTTCCATCGGCCCCGCCAAGGGTCTCCCCGCGGGGCCCGGGTGTGAGGCGGGACCCCGCGTCCCCTGCAAACCCCCTTCCCGCTACCCGGCCATCGAGAGGGAGGACACCGGGGGTCCCGGCGCCAAAAGTAACGGAGTAATGGGCAGTGGGCATAGCGGCACCGGGATACAGGAGAGCGCTGGGGGCATCAGCATCAGGGATAGCGGCAGGGATAGGGGTACCGGGGATACCGGCACCTTGAGATGGTACTCCCGGGGATGGGAGTACTGAGGACAGCGGCAGCGAGGGGCCACCGGAGATAGGGGCATCAAGGAGATACCGAGGATGGGAACACCACAGGTAACAGCACCGGAGATACCCGCACCAAGGGGGCACGAAGGATGCCAGCGCTGAGGTGGTACCGGGCGTAGCAACACCGAGGAACCAGCGGGGATAACGGCACCGGAAGATGCCAGCAGCGAGGGGACACCGGGGATACCCTCCCCCGCCCTGCCCGTCCCGGTGCCGACACCGGGGCCTCTCCCCCCGTGTCCCCTCCCCGTCCCGCTCCGGGAGCCCCGGGATGGGGGAGGGATGCGGGGGGCTCCCGCGCTATTTTTAGCTGGGTCCGCGCGGGTATTTTTAGCGCGAGCGCCGCGGTTGCGTCAATGGAACCCCGCGTGCGTCACGGCCGCGCCCCCGCCGGAACCGCCCCCCCCCCCCGCCACCGTGCGTCACGGGCCCGCGCACCGCCCCGCGCGTCACCGAGCGCTTAAGAGAAAGTAGTGGCGGGGCTGGAGCCCGGCGGAGCCCGTGGAGGAGGAGCGGGACCGGAGCGCGGTCGGAGCGGGACTGGGGCGCCGGCACCCCGGTACGGGCGGCACCGAGCAGGGGCAACGGGAGGGAAAAGGGGTCGGGAGTCCCGATGGCACCGGAGGCTCAGGGCGGTGGGAGTTCTGCAAAGGGCATGGGTCGGGAGTGCCGGTGACACCGGGGGGAGACGGGTCAGGCGTTCCAGTGGTACCGGGGAGAGCGGGGTCGGGAGTCCCGGTGGCACCGAAGGCTCAGGGCTGTGGGCGTTCTGCAAAGTGCATTGCGTGGTGTCGGACGTCCCGGTGGCACCGGGAGGCTCGGGTCTTCCCTGTCCAAAGGACAGATGAGTTCCGGCGAGCCCCGGTGCCACTGGAGAGGGTGGAAGGGATCGGACGGTGTGCACCGTGCGGGGTTGCCCCTCTGAGGAAGCGGAGAGAGCCGGGAGGGGAGGCGCACCGGTCCTGGGGGTCCTGGGCACTGCCCGACACCGGGCTCCTGGAGGAGCCGCGCGGGACCGGGAGCCGTTTCTCCCTGTCCCTCATGGGATACCCCACCGGGGACACCCCGCCTAGCAGAGCGGGCACGGAGCCGGAGCGGGCAGCGCCGTGCGGGCAGGAGTGTGGAGGCAGCCAGCGGGGGCGTCATGCCGCAGGCAGGAGTGGCGCAAACAGCGGGTGCAGGCAGTTGGGCAGGCAATGGGTGCAGGCAGAGGGTGCAGGCAGGGGCTGCAGGCAGGTGGCAGGCAATGGGTGCAGGCAGAGGGTGCAGGCAGGGGCTGCAGGCAGGTGGCAGGCAATGGGTGCAGGCAGTGGGCCAGGCAGGGGGTGCAGGCAGGACGTGGGCAGCATTACTCGCTGCCGGCTGCTGTCACCCGCCAGCAGCATAGGGCCCTTTGCCAGGGGCTGCCACCAGCCCATGCAGGCAGCACCCAGCAGGCCCGGGCACAGGCAGCTGCCTGCACTTCTGGATCAGGAACCTGCAGTTACTGCCCAGGCCATGGGCAGCGCAGGGGCTGCGGGGGAATCTGTGCCCTGGGGGGCTCTTGGTAAGAGGGACCCCAAATGTCACCAGCGAGGGGCAAAGTGTTTGAGTAAGGAAGCTGCCACCAGTGTGCCCCGGCTATGTGCAGGGACAGGAGGCAGATGGGGGGGGGTCACCATCGCTTCTGAACCCACCGCAGGAGCACATCACAGCCTCAATCCCTGGGGGATGGTCCCAAACCCCACCGGGGCCACCCCACAGGTGCCAGGGCTGGAACCAGGCTGGGTATTTTTAACCCTGGCTCCTGGGGCAGGGATCGGCTTTCCCGAAGCCGGGGAAAGCTGCCCGGGCTTGGCTGGGGGAAGCCGGTGACTGAGCTGGCAGCGGGGTCGGGGCTGCCGGGGGCCGGGCACGCTGTGACCTTTAAAGGTCTGCGAGATGAATTACATTATCATCTTGCCATCGGGACGCTCCTGCCTCGGCTTTCAGCTGCACGCGGGACCGTCTTGTGTCTCTCATGGGGCCGGATCTGTGCCGCGGCGCTGGGGAACCCTGGGGTGGGCTTCTCACCCCCCGCAGTTGGCGGCTTCGGCTGCTTTGCTCTCCCAACAGGCCCCGAAATGGGTCATGGAGGGAGTGGGACCCTCGAGCCCTGGTTCAGCCCCGGCTTCCCCCGGCCAGCCTCGGGACTTGGGAATCCGCCGGCCGCATTCCTCGCTCCTTCCCTTTCGGCGGCTTTGCTAAGCCAGCGTTCTGGGGAATGTCCTTTGCGCCCATTGGCTGCAGCGTGACCTTTTGTGGGGACAGTGGCGGCTGCTGCCGGGCACCAGCGGCTCTGGGGGTCCGGATCCGGCACGGAGGGACCCCGGGGAAGCCCCCGTTGGTTCTCGCCCCATCTCCATCCTGCGAGGGGCGAGCGGCGGCGGTGAGGTCCCCGCTGACGCCCCGCTCTCCCCACAGAGATGCCCTGCATCCAGGCGCAGTACGGCACAGCGGGCACCGGCCCCTGCGAGCGCTGCCCGGCAGAGCTGCTCAGCCCCGACGGCGGCCGATTCCCTATGGAAGTGGCCGGAGCCGACCTAGCGGCCGCCCCATCCCTACCCAGCTTCAGCACCTTCATGGAGGGCTACGCCGGCGAGTTCGATGCCTTCCTCTACCAGCTGCCTTCCGGCAGCCAGCCCACAGCCGCCTTCAAGCTGGAGGACTTCCAGGTTTACGGCTGCTACCCCAGCGCCTTCGGCGGGCAGCAGGATGAGACCCTCTCCTCCAGCGGCTCGGACTGTTACGGCAGCCCCTGCTCCGTCCCCTCGCCCGCCACGCCTGGCTTCCAACCGCCCCAGGCTTCGGGCTGGGAGGGCTCCTTCGGGGCGTTCTCGCCCCTGCCGAACTACGAGGGTGCACAGCCCTGGGCTGAGCCCACTAAGGGCGGGGGGTCCCAGTCCCCGTTCTTCACCTTCAGCCCCCCAGCACCCAGCCCCGGGGGGTCTCCCGCCACCCTAAAGGGACAACCAGGCCCCTCGGCCCGCCTGGACCCGCGGCTGCTGGACACAGACGCCTTCACCCCTGGTCAGGGCTCCCCCGGGGGCTTCCCCGGCCTGCCCCTGGCCCCCACCTCGCCGCTGCTGGAGGGGCCGGTGCTGGCCCCCACCAAGACACGGAGCCCCGGTGCTGGCGACGGCCGCTGTGCCGTATGCGGTGACAATGCTTCGTGCCAGCACTACGGCGTGCGGACCTGCGAGGGTTGCAAGGGCTTCTTCAAGGTAAAGGGACCCCCCCATCCCAACCCGCTGCTGGGATATTCCCACAATGCTTTGCAGCAGCGGGAGGAGGATGCTACAGGGCACCCCGGGGAGGGGTAGGGCAGGGAACGCAGCCCCCGGAGCCCTCCCCATGGATGAGGAGCCGGATGCTGGGCTGGGGCGGGAGGCAGGGGAGGACAAAAGGGCTTTTGTTTGGTGGCTTCAGCGCCCCGGGCTGAGCTGGGGCTGCTCCTTCCCCGCCCGCAGCGCACGGTGCAGAAGAACGCCAAGTACATCTGCCTGGCCAACAAGGACTGTCCCGTGGACAAGCGGCGGAGGAACCGCTGCCAGTTCTGCCGCTTCCAGAAGTGCCTGGCAGTTGGAATGGTCAAAGAAGGTACCGGGAACCCATCCTGGGGTTGGAGGGAGAGCGGGGGTCCTGCTCTGCAGCCTGTGCTGAGGACAGACGCGCTCATTGCATGTCCCTTGCTGCAGTGGTCCGGACAGACAGCCTGAAGGGGCGACGGGGCCGGCTGCCCTCCAAGCCCAAGCAGCCACCAGATACGTCCCCCACGAGCCTCATCACCTCCCTTGTGCGGGCACACATCGACTCCATCCCCAGCGCCACCAAGCTTGACTACTCCAAGGTAAGGCGGATACCATCCTATGCCATGGCTGGGGCTGCCCCGGGGCCAGATCCTGACCCAGTTCCCGACCCAGTTCCTGTGGCAGTTCCAGGAATCGGTACCGTGCCAGTTCGAGAAGGAGGACTCGATGGACGTGCAGCAGTTCTATGACCTGCTCACCGGCTCCATGGACGTCATTCGCAAGTGGGCTGAGAAGATCCAGGGTTTCACTGAGCTGCCCAAGGAGGACCAGGACCTGCTGTTGGAATCTGCCTTCCTCGAGCTCTTCATCCTGCGCCTGGCGTACCGGTGGGCCTTGGAGGCACAGCGTGGGGAGCCCAGGGGTATGCTCAGTGGGGTGACACATGGTTGTCCCCACAGCTCCAAGCCAGAGGAAGGGAAACTCATCTTCTGCAACGGGGTGGTGCTGCACCGCCTGCAGTGCGTGCGGGGCTTCGGTGAGTGGATTGATGCCATCCTCGAGTTCTCCCAGAGCCTGCACCGCATGAGTGTCGATGTCCCCTCCTTCTCCTGCCTCGCTGCCCTCGTCATCATCACAGGTGAGACCCAGCCCTGTCCCCGCGCTGTCCCCAGCCCCACCATCCCCATGGCCTCACGCCTCTGCATGTCCCCACTCCCAGACCGCCACGGGCTGAAGGAGCCCAAGCGTGTGGAGGAGCTGCAGAACCGCATCGTGGGCTGCCTGAAGGAGCACGTAGCGGCGGCGGGGCCGGAGCCCGCCCGCCCCGGCTGCCTCTCCAAGCTGCTGGGCAAGCTGCCGGAGCTGCGCAGCCTCTGCACGCAGGGGCTGCAGCGCATCTTCTACCTGAAGCTGGAGGACCTGGTGCCACCACCGCCCATCGTCGACAAGATCTTCATGGACACGCTGCCCTTCTGAAGCCCCCCCATCCCTCAAGGATAACCCGAGTCCCACATGTGCCTTCATGGCGCTGCCCCAGTGCCTTTCTCCCAGGGGGGCATCGCCGGCGCAGTGCTCCCCATCTCCCCTGTAAAAACACCCCCTTTGTAAATAGCGAGCGGACGGATCCTGTACAGAGCGGGGGGGCGCGGAGGGGGGGTCCCCTCAAACTCCCTCCCAGCCCCTTTATATATTTTTCCTTTATTTTTTGCCTCTTTGGGCCATTTTCTGTATATAAACTTGGACGAAAGCTGCCAAAAGCGCCCCTTTCCCTCGTGCATCCTCCTGGCCTGTATCAGCTCTATTTAAGAGCTGGGGGGGGGTGGTTTGGGGACGGGGGGGGCCCGGAGCTGCACGTTGCCCACGCTGCTGCCCTTGAACCGTCACTCACCCCCCGGCACCTGTCGCCCGCCTGATTTATGATCCCTAAAATAACCGGGAAGCGTGACCATGTCCCCCTGTCCCTTGGGATGAGGCCAGTGCCAGCCACGGCGGGGGGAGTGGGGGGTCCTGGTGCAGTGGGGGGGGACCAAGCTGGTGCCACGTGTGTGTCCCCCCCCCAGCTTGTCCGCTTCATCCATCCGGGGACAGCCTGGCCCTGGAGCCAATGTCAATGGGGACACCGAGGGCCGGTGCTGAACAAGGGCCACATTGAAGGGCTGGACCGGGGGGGGCCACGGCTGCACATAACAAGGGTCCCTCTGTCCCCCCTTGCCACCCACCCCCACCATGGGGACAGCAGTGACGCACAGCAGGGCCATGGTGGGGGGGTGTTCTGGGGGGTAGGATGGCCTCATTCAGCGGGGCTGGGGGGAAAGGGGGGGTTCTGGCTTGGTGTTGGGCTGCAGTAGCTATGTCATGCTGTGGGGCAGGACTGTTTGTGTCATGCCATGTCTGTCCCACTGTCCACCCCAAGGCCACTGGCTGGCTCAGAGCAGGGTGATGGGTCCCTGTCCCCTCTCCACTGTGTCCCACACGGTGCCCACCTTATCCTCACCCCCATCCCCATCCCCTTGACAGCGGCTGCTGCAGGAGGGATGGGGACAATGGTGCCAGGGGGGCCAGGTAAAAATAGCCCCAGGGCTGGCACAGGCCCCACCGGCTGCTCGGGGGCCGCATGGCATTGACACATGTGTCACACGTGTGCCCGGTGACATGCCACCGCCACCCCCTTCCTTCTATCCACACCAGCACACGCATCCCCCCAGGGGCAGAGGTGGCCTGATGCCAATGCGCCCTGCGCCTGTGTCCTCCTGGCCCTGTTCCCCCATGTCCATCCGTCCTCCCTGTCCCTGTGTCCCCGTCCCTGTCTCCGGTATCCCCTATGCCCCGTGTCCCTGCCATATTCCTCTGGTTCCCTGTCTCTGCTGTCCCCATGCCCCCCCTTTCCATGTGTCCCAGCGTCCCCATGCCCCTAGGGTCCCATGTCCGTCTGCCCCTGCGTTCCCCATGTCCCCACATGGGCGTCCCCATGTTCTGTGTCCCTGTGTCCTCCCCTCGTCCCCTATGGCGCGTCCCTGTCCCCCATCCTGGGGGGGGTCACCGGGGGCCCCTGTGGGGCAGTCCCGCCTCCAACCCAGGGGGCGCTGTGAGGACGTGTGCCGCTCTGCGCCGCGGTAGGCCCAGCTCTGTGGCGCATCTCCCCGGAACGAACCAAGAGGGAAGAAGCGGAGAGGGGGAGCCGCGGAACAGGGACAGCGATTCCGCCGCCGGAGCCGCACCGCGCCGGGGAACGCCACCAAGAAGCACAGAGTTAATAATAAGAGGTGCAGAGCGAGGAACCACTGCTTCGACTGCTGGGTGAGCTGACACTTTGGTCCGTGGCGTGCTCCGCTCCCCCCCATCGCAGATGGGCTGCTCCACTTCTCTCCTCCCTGCGGTCAGATGGTCGGGCCCGGGCGGTGAGTGCGGGGCTGAGGCCGGGACCGGGGCAGGGGAGAGCGGGGCCGGGACCCCGGGAGAGGCCGAGGGGGCCGGGGGGGAACCGGGCCCAAGCGGAGTGGGGGGACCCCGGGGGTGAGTACCGGGGGTGGGTACGGGGCGCAACGAGGCTCTGCGGGCCCGCAGGTCCCGGTGCTGTGGCCCCCTCCGAGCCGGCCCCGCCATGAACTGCCGTGCCGAGGTGCTGGAGGTGTCGGTGGAGGCCCGGCAGGTGGAGGAGGCGATGCTGGCCGTGCTGCACACCGTCCTGCTGCACCGCAGCACCGGCAAGTTCCACTACAAGAAGGAGGGCACTTACTCCATCGGCACCGTGGGCACGCAGGATGTGGACTGCGACTTCATCGACTTCGCCTACGTCCGAGTCTCCTCCGAGGAGCTGGACCGGGCCCTGCGCAAGGCGGTGGGGGAGTTCAAGGTAAGGGGGTCCCATGGGGACAAAGCAGGAGCTCAGGTAAAGGGGGTCCCGTGGGGACAAAGCAGGAGCTCAGGTAAAGGGGGTCCCATGGGGACAAAGCAGGAGCTCAGGTAAAGGGGGTCCCATGGGGACAAAGCAGGAGCTCAGGTAAAGGGGGTCCCGTGGAGACAAAGCAGGAGCTCGGGCTGGGTCTGCGAAGGGAAGGGCAGTCCTTGCTCTCCCCTAAGCGGGGCCGTGTGCTGTCCCTGTAGGATGCGCTGCGCAGCTCGGGCAGCGATGGGATGGGGCAGATTTCCCTGGAGTTCTACCAGAAGAAGAAGTCGCGTTGGCCCTTCTCGGACGAGTGCATCCCCTGGGAGCTGTGGACCATCAAGGTGAACGTGGTGAACCTGGCCAACGAGCAGGAGCGGCAGATCTGCCGCGAGAAGGTGGGCGAGAAGCTCTGCGAGAAGATCATCAACATCGTGGAGGTGATGAACCGCCACGAGTACCTGCCCAAGATGCCCACCCAGTCGGAGGTGGACAATGTCTTTGACACCAGCCTGAAGGATGTGCAGCCCTACCTCTACAAGATCTCCTACCAGATCACGGACACGCTGGGCACCTCAGTCACCACCACCATGCGCCGCCTCATCAAGGACACTCTGGCTCTGTAGGTGCCACCAAGGCAGGTTCACTTGCCCCTGGCTCTTTGGGACCTTGGATCCTTCCTTTCCACCTCTAGAAAGCCTCTGCAAGGAGCTGGACTTGGCCTGGGCCTTAATTGGGGGTTGCTGCTTGTTTGTTTTGCACCACGGGGCACTTGCCCGTCCTGGAGAACCGGCTCCGCAGCTCCCAGTGTGGCTGAGGGCTGCCGGGTCCTCAGTGGGAACTGGGATGACATCCAGATCCCGGCCAGCCCTGCCTGTGCCTGCTCTCCAGCCCTCTCTGTGCGGCACAGTCAGTGCTGTCCCTGTCTGTCCCCTGTGGTGGCACCCCCAGGGATGAGCTGCTGCCCTCTTGGGGGCAACAATAAAGTGTTTCTCCTTTCCTATGGAGTCTGTTCCTGTCCTGGCAGTTGATGGGATTCCCCTGTTCCCCTCATCCCATCCCCAGGGAGAGGACACCCCCTGGGTGCACCCAAGGGATGGGACAGTTCCTCCATCACCAAGGTGGGATCAAAGCCACTTCCTTCCCTCTGGTGCTGGGCTCTGCGGGGGGGCCCCACGGGTGATGAAGACGATCCCTGACATCACTTAAACCCTCCCCGTCTGTCATTGCCACCACTCTGCGCCCAGGAGGAAGAGGAGGAGGAGGAGGAGATGCTGAACACCACGTTGGCCCAGACCAGCGCCCGGGGGGTGGCCGAGGCTGCCCAGATCGCCCTTGTCCTGGTGCTCGGTGTCACCATCACCTTGGCCCTCCTCTTCCTTGGCTGTAACCTGCTGCTGCGAGCCGAGCCCTTGGCGGCCCCCCCGGTGCAGGGAGAGCGGCGCCCATCCCACGAGGGGGCTCCCGAGGGCACAGAGGGACCCGTCTGAGCCCCATGGATGGACACGGAGCCGTCTGACCCCATGGATGGACACAGAGAGAGATGCAGGGGTGGATGGAGGGACTACAGCAGCTTCACCCACAGCAGCACAGATGGAGTGGGACGGCGCCGGGGACTTGTGCTTATGGATTAGAAGGGTCCTGGGCCAGGTCCGGATGTGGCCCTGGGCGCGGCAGTGCTGGTAATCCCCTGGGGAGATTAAGGGAAACTTTTATTCCCTGTTGTCAGGGTTAATCCTTGGGCTGGACCCTGCCCTGGGGGGCTGCAACTGCCCCACTGTGCTGGGGGGGGGACCTGGGGTCGCATCCTGCCCTTCCCAGCCCCTTGTATCCCAATGGTGGAGATGCTGAAGCTGCATCCTTTGGCCCCAGTAATGCTCAGGCCGCTTCCTGTCCTCCATCCCCATTTCCCTTTGCTTCCAAAGCTCCCCCAGCCCTAAACTGGCCCCAGTTCCCCCCAGCTGCCAGCACTGGGACCACCCCAAGTGGGACTGGTGATGGGGGAGGCTTCTGCCCCCATTCAGTCCCCTGTATTTAATAGCACCGCTGTTTAAGGATCTGCATGTACGTGCCCCCCCCCCAGGATATGGGATTCCCAGAATGGGGATGCTTCCTAAACCCCAGCTGTGCCCCACCCCGAGCAGGCAGCAGCCATGTAAAAGTCTCCGTATATTTCACATGTACAAAAAGTCACTGGGGGGGGAATGGATTGGATTTGGGGGGTCTGGGGAGGGGGGGGCACCATCCTGCCACTCCCCCCCCCAGCCTGGCTTTGGTCCCTTTTCTTTGGCAATTAGTGTTCACATCTGTGGTCAAAGTGACGAGCGCGGGGGGGGTGCCCCTTGGTCCCCATGGGGAGTTGTGGGGAAAGACCCCAATGGGGTGAGGGCACCCCCAGGGGTCAGCTGCGCAGCCGGGGGGTCCAGGTAGTGCCCCCAGTTCCGGTGCTGGGGTCCAGGCCCTGCCACAGCTACAGCCGGATCCACCTGCGGGCTGAGAGGGGAAGGGGCTGTGTTGGGGGCTGAGGCACCTGGCTGGGATCCAGTATAGGACCAGGATCCCGTATGGCACCAGGATCCCATATAGCACCATGATCCTGCGCTGGAATCCAGTACAGGACCAGGATCCCATATAGCACTGTGATCCTGCGCTGGGATCCAGTATAGCGTCAGGATCCAGTGTTGCACTGGAATCGAGTATTGCACCGGGACCCTGAGCTGCATCAGAGGCCCCATGCTGCAAATCCCCCCTTGCACCAGGATCCAGTGCCAAGATCTCATGCCAGAACCTCCACATTGCACTGGGATCTGATACCGGGATCCTGTGCTGGGATTCAGCCTTGTGCTGGGATCCTGTACCAGGACCCAGCCTCACAACAGGACCCGAGGGGCACCCCGGGGTGACGGCATGCGGGAAGGGGGCGTGCAGGAGGGGGCATGCGGGGCCGGGAGGGCTCAGGGGAGCTCCGGGGAGGCTCGGCGGTACCGGGGCTCGGCGGTACCGGGGCTCGGTGGTACCGGGGCTTGGCGGTACCAGGGCTCGGCGGTACCGGGGGCTCGGCATGCCGCGGTACCTGGCGCTAACAGTTGGACTCGTCGTGGTGCGCCGGGTCGCAGAAGAAGCGGGACCCGCGCTTGGCCGTGCGGGCGGTGAAGGGGACGCTCTTGAGCGCTGCAGGTTGGGGGGAGCACGGGCAGGGGGCGGGGACACACGGACACGTCAGCCCCGGGGCGCGGCAGGGCCGCGGGGGGCCGGGCCGGGGGCGGCGGGGGCCGTACCCGTGATGATGTCCTCGATGGTGCCGTCTTTGCCCTCGTAGACGGGGCGATGGTCCTTGGCCTGGCGCCGCCGCAGCTCCGCGATCAGCTCCTGCTGCTGCCACTTGTTGCGCTGTGGGGGGGGACAGGTTGGGGGTGCTCGGGGTGCGGGGGTCCCCTTTGTGCGTCCCCGTGTCCTGCCCGCGCTCACCTTCTCCTGCTTCTTGGCCTCCTGTGCCAGCAGCTTCTCCCGCATCACCTCCTCCTGCTTCTTCCGCGTCTCATTCTCCTGCTCCGCATCCTGCCGGAGCGAGGGGGGGTGATGGAGACATTCCCTTCCCTGTGCCCCCCCTCCCTCCCAATGTCACCTCCCGCCCCAGCCTCACCTTATAGGAGCGGATGAAGCGGACAAAGACCGGGAAGAAGACGGATGGGGGGGTGGTCTTGGGGCTCTCGCCGAAGTACCGCACCACGGTGTTGTAGGCGTCCTGGAGCGGGGACGGGGACAGGGACAGCGCTGGCACACGAAGGCCGTGCAAGGGCTGCACAAGGGGTGTTCAAGGGGCGCAGGAGGCCTCACCTCGGCCGTGCGCGCGTCCCGCTGCAGCCGCTCCAGCTTGCCCTCGCTGCTGGCCAGGAAGCCACGCAGGACGCTGTGCTCATGCAGCCCGCACTCGCGCCGCAGCAGCTCCATGCCCCGGCCCAGCTCCTTCACATCCAGCAGCACGTTCTCCAGGGACACTGTGGGGACACGGGGCCAGGCTCAGGGCACGCACAGGGGGTACCCAGGGGGGTTCTGGGGTGCGGGATGTGGGGTACCTGCAGCCGCCTTCTCCACGAAGTGCAGCTCCTGCCAGAAGGTCGCCAGCTCCGGGTACTTCTCCCGCACTGTCAGCGCAATGAAGTGCAGCAGCGTCATCTTCCTGTCCGTGGATTTGGTGTCCAGGAGCTGCGGGAGGATTGGGGATGGGGGCTCAGAGCTGGGGATCCCCGTGATGCCCGCCCTAGGATGGGGGAATCCCAGCGCTGCCCACCAGGTCCAGGCTCTGCAGCTTGAAGCCGTAGACAGCGCCGCGCTTGCTGCTGTTCATGTAGTTGCCCAGTGCCAGGATGATCTGCAGGGATCCAGCAGCAAAAAGGGGTCAGTGAGGAGCAGGACATGGGACAGCGAGGATGGAGGGCAGGATCCAACCCACCTCCAACATGTGCTTGAGCTTCTGGGATGACTTAACAGAGGCTGAGGCCGCGATGATGGCATTGAGCTGCTGCAGGGGGACGGGAGTGGGGTCAGTGGGGTCCCTTTGGGTGCACCCATGGGTGCAAAGCCCCCGTCCCCGGCTCGTACCGGTGTGAGCATCTGGAGGTTGTCGGCGAAGTTGCCGAGGAAGGCCATGATGGCCATGCGCTGCGGCAGCCGCTCCACCTTGCTGAAGTGCAGCATGAAGCGGTCCTCGTCCGCCAGCTCCTCCAGCGGCTTCCGCTCGCGCTCGTACTGCCGCAGCGCCTTCGCCTCCGCCTCCGTGGGCAGGAACCGCATCAGGCACTCCACAAAGTCCACCGGCAGCGTCGCCAGGTCGAACCTGCACCCAGTGCATCCCGACCGGAGCCATTGCACCCCGACCGGAGCCATTGCACCCCGACCGGAGCCATTGCACCCCAACCAGAGCCATTGCACCCCGACCGGAGCCATTGCACCCCGACCGGAGCCATTGCACACCAACCAGAGCCATTGCACCCTGACCGGAGCCATTGCACCCCGACCGGAGCCATGCCACCCCGACCGCAGCCATCTCACCCCAACCAGTGC